>CALSEU010000003.1:0-78083 GCA_943735925.1 Pollenia amentaria
AATGATTACTTTTCTGCAGCGTATTTTAGTAAAGTATTATTTGTCGTCTCCTTAGAACTACTTTAAACGGAGTTAAGTTTCATTTGGATCACATTAATGTTAAGCATGTATACTAATTAAAGGTGATTAATAAGTCGTGACATGGAAGAACCTTTGTAACTTATCATTTTAGGGCACTTCAAGCACCTAGCTTTGTCTTTTTAATCGCGTCCGAAAAATATCTAGAGATAACCTTTATATAAAAATATATTTAAATATATTTGCACAAATTACTATTTACTTTTTAACTGCACACGTTTTTGTAGTATTTTGAATAGTTTTGTTTTTTTTTTTTTCGTCAAGAAACCACGCTTTTATTAGCGATTTGTATTTACAGTGTTCATAATGTCTTTTGACCTTTGTTACATTTTGTTTGGACATTCTTCATAAAAAGTTTAAGTTTGGCCAATATTCAATTAGAAAATACTTAAAGTACATCTACAACACGAGTAAGGAAAATGTATATAAATTACACATTACTAAAACAACCGGTTTATTATACCAAAATAACCGGTTTATTCGATATTCGAAAAATGGGCATTTTAAAATAACCGACTTGGGCAAAGCTAAAATAACCGGTTAAACCGGTCGAATAATAACCGTTCGATCTCCCTAATTGCATCTACAAACATAAAATTAAACAAGCAAAGCGTTGAGTGAATTAGCATCTGTAAGAGGCAATTTTTAGTACTTTTTTGTGCTTCGCCTGATACTTTTTGATTTGCTCTTACTGTTGGGCCTAGAAACATAAAACTAAACATGCAAGTTCCTGAGTGAATAAGAATCTGTAAGGGGGATTTTTGGTACATTTTCTTTCTCTAACTGGTACTTTTTTAATTTAATACTTATTGTTGTTCATAAAATAAAAAAAGAGAACAGGTGTCTGGTACCATTTTGAAATTCGGTCCTTTTAGGAACCCAATCTATCGTTTAAATCAATGCACATAGAAATTAAAATGATATAAAATTCGTAACTTATCTAAAAAATGCAAGTGCCAATTTGCTACTTTTTCGAAATTCGAACGTTGAATGGGTAAAATCGTACCTAATTTTGTTACTTTTTCCAAGATATTTTTTCTCCATATATTTATCTTTTATCGCACAGCCTAAACGCCTGAAGCTAAAAAGTTGACATTTGGACCGGAGGCAGGCCTCTCGCCAAATCGATCACTCTTACCTCATTTCTGCTAAGGTAAAGGAGATACCCAAAAATTTAATACTTATTGTTGCTTAAAAAAGGGCAGTAAAAACGGAAATTCGCTAACATAATACCTGCTAAACTAAAAGAGCTAAAAAAAAATTCAATACCTATTATTGTTCATTAAAAAATAAGCGGACAGGTGTCTACCACTTCTTTGAAGTAAGAAGTAAACGGGTAAAACCTGTATTTTGAAATTTTTTTGTTACGCCATCTATCTTTTAAACCAATAAACATAGAAATTAACATTATATCACATTCGTTACTCATCTAAAAAATACAAATTTGGTACTTTTTCGAACTTCGATCCCTAAGGGGTGAAAATCGTTCCTAATTTTGTTACTTTTTATACCCTCCACCACCACTGTGGTGAATGAGGGTATACTGAATTTGTCATTCCGTGTGAAACTTTTTATAATACATCTAAGACCCCATAAAGTAAACTAGATTTGTTCCAAAAAAAAATTAATAAAAAATTGGTTTTGTTTATATTTCATTGCCATTCCAATGGCTCACTGTAAGTTACTCATTCTGCGCGAGAATTATAGAATTGCGCAAGAGGGATGGACCTGTGTGTCCACCTGCTCCATATCCAGGGCACTCTGGCCTGGCTATGATGAACGGAGAACCAAATCTCTACTTAGGTTCAATCGGGATCAAATCAGGACTGTGGTATCGGTCATGACTGGACACTGGCCTGTTGGGACTCATGCTAGAAGAATGGGTCTGGAATTCAATGACTACTGTAGAAGTTGTCATGATGAGGAGGAAGAGGAGACTGTGCTTCACTTTCTCTGTCAATGCCCTGGGCTACGGGGCATCAGGGAAAAATACCTGGGAGAGCCGGTGTTTTCCTGTTTAGAGGATCTATCTACAATAGAACTAAGATTTCTTCTTCTCTTCATTAGGAAGACGAATTGGCTCAACTCTGCAGTGACGCCATCTGAGTAACTGCTCTTTAGGATAGGCATTGGCGCTGGGTATCACAAAGGGGCCGCTGAAGAACCCAAGTGAGCTGGTTCTCGATGGCTGCCCATGGAACCTAACCTAACCTTATATTTCGTTTTGTGCTTTCCATTATTTTGTCAAATTGTTTACCAAAGATGCCAACGATTGAAATTTTGCACTATGTTCTTAAGTTTATACCTACTCAAAATCTAGTAGATTTTAGTTAAAATCTTAAAGAAATTTCTTGGGGTTTACACTACTGCTTTTTGACATATTGTCGGATTTCATTTTCATAATAAAAACAGTAGATTAAAAAAGGAAAGAAATTGTATTGTAAACTTTTATTAGCCAAAAACTAATTTTATTATATTTTAAAAAAACAATACAATCGGAATTAAGATTGTTGCGTAAAGTAACACCAGCATTTGTTAAATATAAGGTTTCACAAACTCCTGCAAATGTATTACCCGCAATAAATGATACCTGGGAAACGACGATTGATACTGAAAAAGAGCAGCCAAACGACTATACCCTAAAAGGTGAACAAATAAGATACAAAATTGTAAATTTTTTTATGTAACAATTTTATTGCAAAACAAACGAAAACAAATAAAAACTTAAAAAACAATTTTAAAAGTATTAATAGCGCCTCTTCGTATTTCCCCTGCTTTTTCTTTTTGTAGGTACGTTTTCTGTAAATTAAGACCTTTGTAATGCTACATAGTTTATATTATTATAATTTACATACTGTTTATAGATGACCCCTACCAACAACGACGACCCTGCCTACCAACAACTTGTTTTATTTTATTTTCTTTAATCTGCATATTCATATTCATATTTAAACATTATTAAGTTAAATTGTTCTTACATTTGCACTCAGTATATCCCGTTATATTTAGTACAAAACTTCTTTTATAATATGTGACCCTTTTTGTATATTGAAAAACAATTTAAAGTCAGTCGATCAGTAAACATTAAACAGTGAACAACAAACAGTAAAAATACAAAAACAAACATAAATTGTGAAATATAAATACAAGAACAAAAACATATGTAAAATAAATAAACAAACAAAAAAAAGAAACAAAGTGTAACTAAAACCAAATGAATTAAAATTTTAAAATTAAATAAATAAATTGTTAAATTATTAAAACCTAAAAGTGAACCGTGTTTTTATTTAAGACCCATTCTTAAACATTTTTGGTCCTTCGAACCGGATAATAAACACAATAAAAATAATTCAACAAAAAATATATTTTTGAATAAAAGACTCTGTGACATAAATGAAAAATAAAAAAAGTATCATACATTTTTTGAGTGTGCAATAAAGAAAAAATTACAAATTTGCCAAATTTTTTAAAAGAATTTATAACGGCAAAATAAAAAGTAGTCCAGAATATTCCAGACTCTGTTGACTCTAACGCATGCAGTTAAGCAGAGAAGCAACTCTGTCGGCCAGACGCAAGCAGTTAAGCAAAGAAGCTGTTAGTTACAACAACAATACGCAAGTAAGGCAGAATCATCAAGTAAGTACCAATAAGATAGTGCAGAGGAAAATAAAACCAAAAGGAGAAATTAAAATTTGATCATCGAAGTTAACGAAATTAAGCTACACTTTAACATTATAAGTGTATGACCCTGAACGTTTTATTTTTTTTTGCTGCGCAATTAATTGTAAACAAAGTTGCCGTCACACTTTAAATTATTCAACTATCTGGGGAAGCAATTTATTTCTAAAAAATAAATGTTGTATTGCAAGCAAACAACTGCAAATCTATTTATCACTAGCTGGACTTTAGTTAGACTCTCATACTTTTTTGACCCATTATATTTTAAAACTTACGTAACCCGTGTTCATTATGTCTCTCATTCAATTTATCAATCGCGTGAAAGACCTTTTGCATTTTGATGCTTTACACGCAGAAACACAAGCAGAGGATAATGTCCATGCCTTAGAAGTTTTACGAGTTGAGTTAGACACTTTATGGAAAAAAGTTAGAAGGTCATACGAGTCATGTATGGACGATGATAGTCTAATAGATACGGATAAGAAACCAGTATATAAGGATGATATTAGAAGAAAATACGCTCATCTTTGCAGGTTTATAAGAGGTGCATGGGGTCAATTTATGCAGAAATAGAAGCGCTCAAGGAGCCATCTCAAGCAGTGGAAAGACTTTCTCAAGCCCAAAGCCCTTGATACCAATCCTTGCATAAGGTTACCACCCTGTGATATAGACACGTTTTATGGGGATTATAGTACTTGGCCCACATTCCGGGATTTATTTACAGCCCTTTATATAAAAAGCCCCAAGTTAAGTAAGGTCGAAAAACTTTTTCATTTGACTCATAAAACAGGAGGTGAAGCCCGAGAAATTATTACTCATGTCCCTTTAACAAATGATGGATTCGATATAGCCTGGAAAAATCTTACGGATCGCTATGAAAATTTAAGAATGCAGTTTAATGAACAACTTAAAGTTCTATTTGATCTCCCACAAGTTACAAACGATTCTGGAGCTTCTATCAAAAAACTACAGCGAACCATTAATGTTTGTATTCAAATTCTAGGGAAGTTAAACATTATTACCCAAGGTTAGGACCCGATTCTGACCTATTTATGTTCAACCAAGCTTCCTAGAAACTTTTTAGAAGAATTTGAAAACACATTGAACGTGTGCATCAGTGCCTACTTGGAAAGAATTTGATAATTTTTTGACCCATAAATTCAAAACATTAGAATCTGTCAGTAATTTCAAAACAGCAGTGGCGAAATCGACGCATTTCAAGCAGGACCCTAACCACAAACAATCCAAAGGAAAAAATGTACACTCTCTTCAAACCAATACCTCATTTATTGAAAACAGGTCACAAGTAAAAAATACCACAAAATCTGCTAGAGGAAATCGTAATGACTCATTCTATACCTGCCAGAACTGTAAAGAGTCTCATCCACTACGATTGTGTCCCTCATTTCTTGCAAAAAATGTAAGCGATAGGATTCATTTAGTCAAGGTAACGAACTCATGTTATAACTGCCTTTCAATCGAGCACAGTGCGACAGATTGTCAAAGTAAATTCAGTTGTAGAATTTGCAAGGAAAAATACAAAACTTTGTTACACAAGGCAACGATAACCCAGCCTACAGGTTTGCCACAAAATAACGCTGAGCAGCAACCCAGCACAAGTGCCGCAGCGCAAGCATTAAAAATACAGTCCACTTCCAGAACAGGCATTCCTAACCTTACTTCCTTGACTTTACAAAAATCACAACCATCCCTTCAAAATAGGTCTGATAGGGAAACTAAAGATTCGAGGCAAGAGCTTTCATCGACCCTGGATCGCAGTCAACCTTTATTTCGGAAAAGTTAAAAAATCGACTCAAACTACCAACTTAACCAAACCTAGTTCACGTTTCTGGATTGAATCAAAAAGTATCTGGATTGAATCAAAAGTATCTTTGTTCCCGAGTGAACCCTAGCTTTAAATTAGAAGTTTGGGCACCAGTCCTAAAGACCCTTCCTCCTAATTTACCACCGCAAACGTTAGACTCGAAGCATCTAAGCAAAACTGCCAACCTACAATTAGCAGACCCTTACTTCACAACAAGTCGTCCAATAGACTTACTAATCGGTCGGACGATTTAGGCCCATCCATTTATTGCTTAGACACCCCCATGATATCTATTGGATCCCTTTTGGCACAAAAAACAGTATTTGGCTGGATTGTGGGGGGACCAATTAAACAAACGATTCAATCCACATCTACAGTATCACTGTGCAATAAGGTATCAGCAGACAAAATCCTCACACGCTTTTGGGAGGTGGAGGATACCCCAAAACCAATTTTGCGCTCTAACGAAGATATCTACTGCGAAAACCACTCCAACAAAACCACAACCAGAAACTCAGCAGGGAGATATATAGTTACCTTACCCTTAAAAATGGAATTCCTACGTATGGAGAAAATGCTCAGCACCAGACCTGACATAAAGACGCAATATGACCAAACCATTCTAGAATACCTTGAGTTGGGACACATGAGCAAACTCTCTTCCCAAGAAATCGAAAAAACTCCAAATTATTACCTGCCGCACCATGCAGTAATAAAACCAGACAGGCTCACCAGAAAACTAAGAATGGTTTTTAACGCCTCTAGTCCAACATCAAACAAGAAAAGCTTGAACGACATCTTGTATCCAGGACCCGTTCTCCAAGAGGACCTAGTGCTCCTTTTACTCAAGTGGAGATTCTTCCGTTTCGTATTTAATGCAGATATTACAAAGATGGATCGCTAAATACTCGTACACCCATCTGAAACCCGTTATCAAAGAATATTGTTTCGAAAATCGCCAAACGAACCTATTGAGGATTTTGAACTCCTTACAGTGACATTTGGAGTAAATTGTGCACCATTCTTGGCAATAAGGACACTTTTTCAACTAGCCAATGATGTCAAACCACTTTTTCCAATGGCATCAAAAATTCTTCAGGAAAACATGTATGTGGATGACGTACTTGCAGGTGGTCATACCATAGATGACACTATCCAATCTAGAAAGGAGTTATCACTTGCACTTGAATCAGCAGGATTTAAGTTGATGAAATGGACATCCAACGGCCCTCGAGTAATTCAAGATATGCCGAAAGAAACTCTTTTACCACTAGACTGGCTAAACTTATCAGAAAATGCAGCAGCAAAAACCCTTGGGATAAAGTGGAATATTTCTTCAGACTCTTTCACTTTCACTGCTCCTGAAGTTGATACCAAAAAAGTGTATACCAAACGTGAGGTTTTGTCTACTATCGCCAAATTCTTTGACCCTTGCGGCTGGTTATCACCAATTATTATCGAAGAAAAAATTATAATGCAAGCTATTTGGTTAGAAAAAATAGAATGGGACGACTTTTTAAAACCACAAACATGCCTCATATGGCAGAAATTCGTAAAAAATTGCCCATCAATTGACTCGATCAAAATACCCCGTTGGATAAAATATACTCCGTCCGGTTTGATCGAAATACACGGATTTAGTGACGCATCAGAAAAAGCTTATTCTGCAGTAATTTACGCACGAATCGAAATTGAAAACAAACCTGTATACACCTTTCTCCTTACCTCAAAGACACGTGTCGCACCTCTTAAAAAATTTACTTTGCCACGACTTGAATTATGCGGATCGGTTTTATTAGCAAACTTAGCCTCTGGAATCTTACCAAATCTTTATAGCTACAAGTTAAAAGCTTATTTCTGGATAGACTCAACAATAGTGTTGTCGTGGCTAAAAAAGCCTCCAAACTGCTGGAACACATTTGTAGGAAACCGCGTTTCTGAGATTTTACAAAAAGTCGGAACTCAAAACTGGCAACATGTGGACTCTAAAGAAAACCCAGCTGATGTCGCTAGCCGAGGATGTTCACCAAATGACTTGAAAAACAATAATTTGTGGTGGTATGGACCCTCGTGGCTAAAATTACCAAAACATCAATGGCCGATGCCAAAATCTTCTAATGACACAACGTTAGAAGCAAAATCCATAAAATTATTTACAACTACGACATATGAAGACCCATTAAATCGTTTCTCATCATTGTCACGTGCATATCGAGTTATAGCTTACATCTTACGATGGAGAAAAAACTCTGGTCAAAACAAAAGTAACTTTAATTTTCCCTCAACAGAAGTCACATCCAATGAAGTTCAAGACGTTAAAGAACGACTAATTATACTGACCCAAAAGATTCAGTATTCAGAGGAATACAAAAAGTTACAACTTAAAGAAAAACTTTCACCTAAAAGTTGTCTTCTAACCCTAAATCCTTTCTTAGACCTCAAAGGAATTATGCGAGCAAATGGTAGACTAACTTTATCACCATCTTTAAACTATAATGAACGTTTTCCAATTATACTGCCATATAATTGTCAACTATCGAGACTCATCGCAGAATTCACTCACAAAATAACCTAACATGGTGGAAACCAACTTTTGACTCGAAGTATAAGAACCGAATTTTGGATTTGCAAATTAAAAACTCTAGTAAAAACCGTTATTCGGAACTGCAAAACTTGCATTTTATACAAAAAGCAGACTCAAGAACAAATTATGGCGTCATTACCTCCAGAACGCACGACACTCTCCAGACCCTTTACAATCACTGGCGTAGACTATGCTGGACCCTTCAACATAAGAAATTTCACAAAAGGCTATGTGTGTATTTTTGTCCGCTTTTCCACCAAAGCAATACACTTAGAAGCAGTAAGTGACCTTTCAACTCAGGCTTTTCTAGCTGCTTTTGCCAGATTTGTTGGAAGACGGCGATGTCCATCTAAAATTTATTCCGACAATGGAACAAATTTCGTTGGAGCTGCAGAACTTATAAGAAGGGATCGACTCGAATTTGTCAAAAATCTTCAACAAAAAATAATTCATCACTACAGTCATCAGAACGTAGAATGGAAATTTATACCCCCTGGCACTCCACACATGGGAGGACTATGGGAAGCCGGTGTTAAATCCTTCAAGATCCATTTACGAAAAATGACTCCAAATATGAAGTTTACATTTGAAGAGTTTTCTACAATTTTGACCCGAATTGAATCCTGTCTAAATTCCAGACCCTTAAGTCCAGCTAGTGATGACCCAACTGATCTATCACCGCTTACTCCTGCACACTTTCTTATTGGTACTTCATTCATGACCCCACCAGAAAAAGATTCTAGCAACGAAAACTTGACCCTCGCCAACCGATGGAGACGTCTAACAATTATTTACCATACTTTCTGCGAAAGATGGAAATCAGAATATTTAAGTGAGCTGAATCGTCGATATAAATGGAAATATCAACACCAAAATCTCAACGTTGATGATTTAGTTGTCATCAAAGACAGTAATCTGCCACCTAATGAATGGAAATTAGGTCGAATTACCAAAACCTACGTTGGACCCGACAAAAATATCAGAGTAGTTGATATTCGAACTACAAATGGAATTATTACGAGACCCATAACGAAACTCGTACTGTTATTTAATAACTAAATACACATTTCTAAAAAATTATTTTGTATAATTCCAGTAAAAGTCATCCAAGAAAAACACAAATAACTTTTGTGGCATTGGTCGTATGGTCTCATCTCAGTTTACTATTTTTCAACAACTCCACATCTAACATCATCTGTACTCCAGCATTCTACGTGATGAAACCCAAAAAACAAGGTGCTATAATGCGGCTGTTTATTTTCCGGACCCCTTGAAGAACTTGAGCCCAGTTGAATATATCACCATATCATGGGGCCGGAATGTTTAGAGATGACCCCTACCAACAACGACGACCCTGCCTACCAACAACTTGTTATATTTTATTTTCTATAATCTGCATATTCATATTCATATTTAAACATTATTAAGTTAAATTGTTGTTACATTTGCACTCAGTATATCCCGTTATATTTAGTAAAAAACTTCTTTTATAATATGTGACCCTTTTTGTATATTGAAAAACAATTTAAAGTCAGTCGATCAGTAAACATTAAACAGTGAACAACAAACAGTAAAAATACAAAAACAAACATAAATTGTGAAATATAAATACAAAAACAAAAACATATGTAAAATAAATAAACAAACAAAAAAAAGAAACAAAGTGTAACTAAAACCAAATGAATTAAAATTTTAAAATTAAATAAATAAATTGTTAAATTTTTAAAACCTAAAAGTGAACCGTGTTTTTATTTAAGACCCATTCTTAAACACATACCCTTTATTTTTTATTGGTTTATCCATTTTCACAAATGTATATTATTGATTTACCGCAAATTTATTTTTCCCCGCTCTTTTTATATATTCTTTTATTTTTTTTTCAAACTCAGATTTGTCTTGTTCAGAGCTGTATTTTTTAGTACAATAGTATGAAATTCATAGTTGTATCGTTGAGTATTGCAAGATTTCGTGAGATTTTGCCAAAATCTAGTGACGAACTAGGTTTTGTTTTGTATGGGAAATCTAGTAGAAATGAACAAGATTTCGCTCAATATCGCTTAGGTACTAGATTTTGTGTAGGTGTAAATGTAGTATTACTGAATTGCTGTATTGTTACCACAAGCAATAAACTGTGCCGGGAAAATTAACGCTAACGTAAATCGTCAATAGCTCGAGAGCTGCACTATTGGTCGTAATCAGCCTTATTAAGAAAGTCGTTGTCGTGTTTGAAGTCGTTTAAAACATTTTTTTAAATCATTTAAATTTTACTTCAACGACCATGGAAGTTTGTCGTTTTTATTTTGATTACGACAATCATAATGCCGATTTTTATAAACGATTGTTTTTTGGCTACGACAACGATACTTATAATAAGACGAATGGATTATGTATAAAAATTTTGGAATAAATTACTTTTTTAATTTTAAATTATCTTCTATGTAAAGCTCTCTTATTAAGATAAAAGTTAATTAGTACAAAGGTTATTTTTTTATGTTTTTTTGTACTTACCTAAATCTAAGTCATCTTTTCGTGGTCTTTGACTAGCTGGTATATTTCGATATATAGTGTCTAGACATTTTTCCTTTACCTGCCCTATAGTGTCACAATCTAGAACCTTAACTGGCACATTCTCGGTATGAGATGGCAGCATCTCCATATTGTTACAAAATATTTGCTGTTGTATAATACTAGCATAGACAGTCATTGGTTTAAAATCGATTAATTGACGAATAAGCTTCTCCTCACTTAAAGAATAGCGAGCTTCGTGGGTACAGGCATCAACTGGACCCTTATCTACCTGTCCTTTCACAGCACGGAAAAGCATGTATAAAGGTTCACCAGCACACTCCTTAAGAAATTTATACAATAAGAAGGTAAACCATGCACTAAGCATTTTTTCGGCTACACTTTCAGTTCGTCTCAGCAATAGCTTTGGATGCGATTTACCTTCAATACATTTCTCGATAAGATCACCTAAAAGAGTTTTTAGAATATCTGTGCAATATTCTAGTTTTGACTGTAACGTGACCATAATTAATGAGGCAACGTTGACACGCTCACGCATTGAAAAGTAACGATTTGACTCTAGCGTTCTTATAAATAATAGAAGAAACGTTTTATTCATAATTAGTTTACCAAAAAGACGTAAGCCATTTTCTTTTCGCAACAACTCCGGCCTTTCCCATTGTAGAACTATGTGGTCTTCATGATTAGGAAACAGAATCTTCATAGCGTACGTGCAATAGTCCAAAAATGGTATACCGCCAGAAGTTAAATCACCTAATAGAATATTGTATTTATTATTTACGTATAAAAAAAAGGTTTAAAATATTAATGCCTTACCAGTTAAATCTGTCATTTCAGTTTGCAATTCGGCAAAGGCTTCTTTGCATTCGGCTGCTACTCTAAGTTCAAGAATATCCATCTGTTCCTGCATGTTTCTTAACACGCGATTAGATTCGGATGTTTTTTTTTTGTAAGCTACTAAAAGTGCAACAAAAATCAATATCAATACAATTACACCGGCTATAACAACAGCAAATGCATTTTTTCCAAGATCATGAATGATATTAGGCGAAGCATAGCTCAATACACCAATTTTATACTTCAAAGAACGCCCTACTCGCACTATGACTTCAGGTCCGGAATCGTCTCTACCTCCACTAATGCCGCCGTTATCTTCATCGTCATCATCATAGTCACCAGTGAAGGGTTCCGCGGGAGGTCGACATGTTAATTGTTGACGTGAAAGAGATGTTATATTGCAGAGCTTCTTGCCAATGAATACTTGAACATCAGTCTCTTTGCAGGCTCGGTCTAAATTGCGACCATTGATAGTTAAATATTCACTTTTGTAATACTTAACACGTTCTTCAAAATTAAAGTAAATTGGATTGGGATACAACTCAAAGAAGTTATTGTGTTTAAGAGAAAGGTTTTGAACCTGCAAGACATTGTCCATTAGAAACCCGTATTCGAGTTTATCGGGATTTTCAGCATCCAAAAAGTCGCTGTTGGCTAATTCAATTGTTGGAGAATCACATGACATGTCGGTTGGAGTTTTCACAATACACTTGCTTAAATATGTCATATTCTGAAATATAACATACATACAAGGTGCTTTTATGTAATTAAATTGGGTACCAGAAACTGTTATTTCGATACCGCCTGCTGGTATGCCTTTTGGAGTTTTCAATTGACCACCGGAAGGTCCCGAGTATACCTGTTCAACTGTTGGGTCTAGCACGTATTTGTAATTATACTCGTTAAATTCACGTGGTCCATTATCAAATGTCATTTTTAAACGGCCCTCAATAATTCCTGGAGAGGGAGATGTTCTACAAATAGCTTGATTCACATCAACGCTTAAAATTTCACACGGTAAATGTTCGTTAATAAAAGCTTGAATTCGAGAGCCGGCATTCAAATACTTGCCAATTATACTTATTTGTGTACCACCGGACACAGGGCCGTATTTTGGACTAAAATTTGTTATTTTTGGATCTACAAATTCATAATCCTCTTTTGATTCTCCGCGATAATCTCCAATTTGCACCACAATGCGCCCATTACGGTACATTTGTTCACCAGGACTATCTACCGTACAGACAATTTGTTTTGTATCTATGTAGTACTGCTGAAAAGGCATGCAATTTATTCCAGCAATACGCACACCGGAATAGATGTCAGTAAAATTTTTTCCTAAATTAATACCACGTATAGTTATATTGGTGCCTCCTTCCCATGGACCGGTTTTAGGAGAAAAAGAATGGATTTCAGGATTCGGGCAGGTTTCCATGCGATTTAACCAATCGGTTTTTCCTTCATTGTTGTTTTTATTACACTGTTCTTCTACTTCGCAAGTATTGGTAGATGAACACCATCCACAATTATACTTTTCAGCCAAAGCTAAACACATGCCGCAACTGTCTGCCATATCACGGCAGCGGTAAATCACAACTAAAGGAAAACTTTATGTTATTAGTAAATTTTATCAATAAATAAAAAAAATTATCGAGAGTAAAGAAAAAAAAATAAGCTTTGTTTTTCGGTATATAAAGTGACTTTGTTGCCGAATTGAACATTCATACCAGGGCTGTGGAGTCGAAGTTGCGGTATTTTTACCGGAGTATGAGTGGGAGTTTGAGTACCTACAAAAACTCGCCACTCCGACTGCAAAAAAAAATTCGAACAATTTTTTAATATTTATCTAAAAAAATTCTTCGAAATTGGCGACATAGTATTTTACAGTACACTATGATATTCAAGTAATTAAATTAAACAATATTAATGCGTCTAATGATTTAAATTATTTTGTTATTTTATTTATTAGAGCGAGCAAGAGTATTAATTTTATTAGTAGAACTTATATTGATCTGTGGTGCGATTCATTAACTTTTAACGATCCGACAATCGTAATTTTTGTCGACATTTATATTCGCTTGCAGTAACGACAGTGGGATTCTGTAATTTATTTTTAACGATTGTAAACAGCTGTAGTTTTTGTAACATCTCTGTCTACAAAATGTTAAAATAAACGAAAAGCACAAAAGATAGTTAAGAAAGAAAGAAATGAAATTAATTTGCTGTTTTTATATTTTATTTTGTAAATTTTACATTTAGAATTTTGGTTTTGTTTATAATATGCTTTTTTTTTGTACATTTTGAATTTAGAATTTTGTTTTTGTTCATACATACATACATATGGATGAATGTATGTAGTATACATGTAAGAAGTCGGACCTCAGCCACTTTACACATAAAATACACTTTATCGATTAAATAAACACAATGTAAATTATTGTCGTTAAAATAACGAAAATAAAAACTGCTTAAAGTAACAGCTGACTTTAATCGACGGCGAATATCGTTAAAAATGTTACTGAATAGCAAATTCGATAAATTTTCGTTATATTTATCTTAACGATACGATTATCGTAAAAAATTAGTGAATTGCAATACTGGTTTAAAAATAAGTTTGTGGATTGGTTTATGTCTGTGATTAGTTTAAAACGCTCGGTTGAATTGCGGGAATTCCAGTCATTCACTAGTGCTTGTTTTAAAATCAACTATTTTAACCGAAATATGTTTAACAATGTACAGAATTAGTATTGTTATAGTCCTTAAATATACCGTTCTTTAAATCTTAAATAAAATATGCAATTCCAAGGCACCCTGAGATTATCGAGGATGCTGCTCTTATCGCCACGGCATTGCCGACGAAACAAGTCTCCTTAGAACGATCGTTTTCTGCACTCAGTATCATCAGATCCAATTTGAGAGCATCAAAAAAGCCAATTATTATTGAGGCGATCCTATTTCTTTATATATATTATATTGAAGTATTGTTATTTATTTATTTTATATATTTAGAAAATAAATAATTTATCCGATACTATAGATTTTTGATTTTTATTTAAAAAATTCATAAAAATAAATAAAATATTATATTGCATCAATTACTTACAGCATAATTATCACTATTTTTATAAATACATATCGCACTGGTTCCCCTAAAGTGAGACAACTCAAAATTTACACATTTTCAGAAAGAAGAAACCAACCAACAGTGGTACCTACCCACTGTAAATATATTGATCAATTTTACTAGTATGATGACATTTTTTATAGCAGTTCTTATTGAAATTGGCTAGCAACATCCTGAAGAAGCTGTTCTGGGTTAAAAGAGATATTGCCTGCTTCAGCAAAATAAAAGAAATTCATTCAACGATTAATCAAAAACAGCAAATTATTGACATTGGCCCTTTTAGAGCCAAACCACAAATATAACAGTACATCGAGAGCTTATACTAAAAAATCGTGGTACAAAAATTTAATATTGTTTTTTTTATAGAAACATGTTCACTGACTGAATTGTCATCTGTCGTTTTAATTAAAAGCAAAAAAATATTTCCAAAACGGGTTTTTAAGAAATTTCATGTTTATGTTAATGGGGCCTAAATTTGTGATGTTAATTAAAAACACATTTACTTAAATATTTTTCCCAAAGTTTTGCCAATTATTTGTTGACTTCTTCAGGGGAATATCTATTTGAAACAATTTATTATTAATATGTTATATTCATTGTAACATTCTCTTTTTACTTAGATTAAATGTATGCGTTTATGTTACATTAAATGAACAATATAGGTACAATAAATTTTTAATCATTAAATTTACAAGGAACATGACTTAAATTTAAATTGACGAGTAATGTAATATGTAGCAACTCATTTTATTGCCACCCTGTAATTCGCGCTTATTTTGTCGGTGTCTTCTTTCACGTTCATTGTGTTTTTCTCTTCTGTTGAATTCGTAAACTTTCAAATGTATATTTTTTCCTTTCTATATTCTCCTTGTCTAAAATTCTTATATTGTCGAAGTCAGCTGTGTGATTATTTTTCGATTCGATTATTGTGTTCCTTTATTCTAGTTTCCAAGTCTCGTTTTATTGTTCCTATAAAAGTCTTATCAGAATTGTTATTTTTGTTTCCCTTACCACATTGTTTTGTTGTTGCTTCACAATAATCGTTTTTGTTTTTGTAAATATTGTGTTCAATGTGACATTGGATTTATAAGCGATGTTAGTCTAAAAAGTGCTATCTGCATTACAAAATATTTGTGTAGATAATGAAGTAAAAAAAATGTGTTGTTACATAACATGTACTTGCATACAATCTGTCAAGGAAATGTTTTTACATAGTAAAAATAGTTTAGTTTTGTTTGGCTTTCATAGTTAAAAAAACAGCATCTACTTAATTTTTAACATTTTTTTTATTTATTCATTTTTAGCCAAATATTAACTAACAAATAACGGGAAGAAAAAGCAAAAAAATTAAGATTAATTAGATAAAAAAACTCTAGAATTTTGTTGTCAAGAAATAGTTTTTACATACTAAGGTATATAACCCTATGTTGTGTAAAAATTGTCAATGATTAGGCCACACTAAGAAGCGGTGCAAGCCTAACCCCACCTATCCACAGTGCAGCTTACCACCACATGAACACATAGAATGCACTAGCTCCCAGGGTTGTCAGATTGATTTTGATCTTTTTCGCCAAATTCAATGTCAAAAATCGCCAAAATCGCCAAAGCATTTATTTTTTTCGATTTCGACAATAATATATGTATTTTTAGAATAATTAAAAATATTTTTTCATAAATCCCAAAAAAAATTTGTTCCGTATCCCTAAAATCCGCCAAAAATTCAAAAAAAGTCGCCATATATTTTGTTTAATTTTTATTTAACAAAAAAGGTGCAATGTTTAAAATATTTTATAGTAGTCCACTTAAAGTAACAAAAAAAGGATTTTGCGGTAAGTATTAAACAAATATTGGATGTACAATATATTTGTATGTAGTTGCAGTTCTATTATATAACTAAAACGCTATATAGTTCACCAAGAAGACTAACTTGTTGTCTTCTTTTTTGAAATACATTGTGAAGGTAGAAAAGAAATGCAACATGGGCTATTTATATTCATATAACTTTTGGCTCGTAAAAACGTGTCGAAAACTTCATATCGCATTCCACTTCAAAGCAGATATTTAGTGAATTTCAATATTTCAAAACAGGTACCTGCCGTATCCTTGTAGCTATAAATTGTTGGCCTAAACTGATCTTAATTAGATTGAATATCATCATTACAATTTTCTTTTAACAAACTGTATTTTTTCTATTGTATTTCATTAACATCCAAGGGTAAGTGAGGATTCATAAAAAATCTTTAAAATATATTTAAAAACAACAAATTTTATGTGATAATTTGTCACATTTTATAATGGAAAAATTTTCATAAACTTTCATTATATTCATTTGTAAAGAATTCTACTTATTACTTCTTTCCAGAGCACATTTAAATCTGAAAAAAAAAAATTCTCGAAGATTATCTTCATCAGCCATTTCAACATTATTTAGTTTTAAATACTGGTCATACATATGAATGCATCAAATTTCATACATTGAAATACTAGAATAAAAAAAATATTATTTCTTCGTTTTGAATTTAACAAATTTCAAAACAAATAGATGGCTCATCAAAAATAGCCAACAAAATCGCCAACTATTTTATAAATCGCCATGTCGCCAAATCGAAAATTAGGTCGCCAAAAGAGTTTGAAAATCGCCACGTTTGGCGAGAAATCGCCACATCTGACAGCCCTGCTAGCTCCTTATATTCAAACTGTTGAGGACATCATTCCTAAAATGACACAAATTGTCCAAGATATCTTCAAATGAAGGTAAGGTTAGGTTAAGAAGGGTTATGCGCCCAAGGGCGGATATATCGGAATCGGCGATATTTTACTGTCGATACGCCAATACATTTTTTTTTTTTTTGTTTTTTGAACAAACAATTTAATTTTCAATGATTATTTTTTCAATAACAACTAAGAGCAAAAAATTAAACAGAATAATAAAATGTTTTGTGCATATGTTTCTTTGGCATTTTTTCGAGACGCATGCTTAGGTAGAAAGTAATCCCACTTCATGTTTTCGATACGTATGTGCATTCTACTCGTTTGCTGTGTAGCTTGGCAATACAAATTTTTTGACAGATTCATAACCGCATTGAACGCATGGTTTGGACCTGAAGTAGAAGTTTCTGCTAATTTGTAATGATTTTTGTGAAAGTAAAAATCACTTCGCTACAACTTTTGGGTTACTTTGAAGAGAACACAAAATCCATAAGCAAAGTTACTACTACATTTTGGGACGCTTATTCGCTAGTTAGCAGTCTTCGAACATTAGCTGTTTTTGTTTACCCCAAAAATTGCAAAAATTTGTACAAATTTGTACTGAATTTGACTGAATTTCGTTCGTTTACACATAAATTTGCAAAAGAGAGCATCTACTGAGAGAGTAAATTGACAGTTGTCAGACTGAGAGCCTGCAAATTTTTACTAACAAATGTTTGCTAGTAAACTCCAGTATAACACAAAAACATATAATTCAATCAGGAATGCAAAATGTGAATTTTCAAATTTTAATAAAATTGTACTTTTTGGACCCCAATTGTCATCAAATTTTTTTTTCGTAATTTTTGTTTTAACTTCGTTTATAACAATTAACTAATACATTTATTTATATATTTAATAAAAGCTTATAGTTTTTACATATTTAAATAAAATTTACAAAACATCGTACAAAAAATTCACTTGTTCGTTAAAAGAACATAAAAATTTAAAATATAAATATTTTTATATATTTTAGAAATTTTAGGAAAACACAATGATGTTTTAAATAAATTCAATTTAATTCAATTTATTGGGAAAAACTTCTGTTCTTTATACAGTTTGTAAAAACGGATGTGAAAAAGAAAAAAGGAATAGTATGAAAAAAAAACGGTCAAAGTACCGATGTAGCCAGACCTTTGTTATTTAGAATGCACCAATTACTCAACACCCCTTCTCATTCTAAATTGTCCGTTATATTTAGTTGGGATCTTAAATTCCTTATTTTGTGTGGAGGAAGAGGCTTTGTAAGCAAGTCTGCCTGCATGTCATTGGTTGGACAATATTCACATTGTATTATGCCCTTCTTAATGTAATCCTTGACGAAGTGATACTTGATATCAATGTGCTTTGTTCTGTTATTTAGTTTAAATCCCTCAACGATTTTTATACAGCTTTGATTGTCTTCTTTTATGACGATAGGACCAGACACATTTTCCTTGAATTCTGAAAGCAGCTCTTTTAGCCATAGCGCTTCCTTTGTTGCCTCATCAAGTGCAACAAATTCGGCCTCTGTAGACGATAACGACACACATGTTTGCTTTCGGCAGGCCCACGAAACAACAGCACCATAAACTTTGAATAAATAACCTCTATTAGACTTCCTGTCTAAACGATTTTCGCCCCAATTAGCATCTGAAAATCCGGATAATAACTCATCGTCGTTAGGTGTGTGGGGCAGGAATACTCAGGAGAGACTTAAGAGAGACCTCAATGCCTACTATGCTTGCAGATCATCGATAGGTAGGAGCTGGGGACTCCGGCCGGTGGTTAGACCCATTCTTACGTATGGATGCTGTGTTTGGTGGGAGTCATTGAGAGTGGCTAGTCGATAAGCTTTAGACTGTTGATCATAACCAACAAAAACCATTTGAATTGACTTTTTATCTAACTTTTTTCGTTTTACCTTAGGAACGTGAACAAACCCGGTTTCACCAAAAAATTTTAAATGACTTAATTTTGCAATTTTGTTGAACATTCATAAGGTGTTCATAAGGTTTAACCCCTGTGGCTCGAGTTAAAATTCTATTCTGTAAGTAGTTTGCTGTAGATACCGCCTCGCCCCACAAATCACTAGGTAGCTTTGCTTCGGCAAGCATACGCCGTACCATTTCAATAAGCGAACTGTTTTTTCGCTCCGCGACACCATTCTGTTCCGGACTATAGCCGGCTGTGTACTGCATTTGTATACCTTCCTTTTCCAAAAATTCCATGATTTCTTTATTGACGTTTTCTTTACCACGGTCAGACCTAAATAATTTTGGTTTCTTGCCGAATTTTGTTTTAATTAAGGAAATATAGTTTTTTACCTTTTCAGGCACTTCCGACTTGTGTCGTAGCAAATTTATGTAGCAATATCTGCAGTAGTCATCTATGAATCTTAAAATATACAGATTGCCGCTTGGCGTAGCAACTTCCATTGGGCCGCATAAATCGGTATGTACTATATTAAACGTATCTTCAGAACTTATATCTTTTTTCTTAGGAAAAGGTGTGCGCGTTAATTTTCCAACTGAACAAATTTCACAGCAACTGTTTCTCAGCCCACAATCTTTTATCTTTATGCCATCTGCCAGGTTTTTCGATTGCATAATTTCAATGGCTTTTGTGTCTCTGTGACCTAATACTCTATGCCAAAACTGAATACAGCCTGTTGGGCACGCATTTGCCAAATTAAGATGTTGTTTATTTTGACATAAATACAAACCAGAATCAGTTGTTGCAGAAAGAACTACTTTACCGTTTTTTCGAACATTGCATCTTTCTTCTTCAAAATCAATTTTGCAGCCTCTTTTTGTTAATTGGTTAACAGATAAACTGTTCATATTTACCATAGGTGCGTATAACACGTTTTCAAATGCAGTTGTTGTGTATACCTTTAAATTTTATATATTAATTCTTCCTTCGCCACATGACAATACCTTTTCACCATTTGCTAAAATAATTTATTTTCTTGTGTTGTTGTCCATTTCTGTAAAAAAGGAATCATCATTGCAGATGTGACAGGATGCACCAGAATCAATAATCCATTTGTCAGAACCACATGTTGTCACTAAACAAAAATCGTCACCTGTAGCAGCAATCGCCTTTTGTTGATGTTGTTTTCTTTTACATTCCTTATATCGGGTACAATTCTTCTTCAAATGACCTTTTTTATGGCAAAAATAACACACAGCATTGCTTTGTTTTCGATTCAATATTATCATGGCCTTCTGTGAATCACCGAAAATTCCACTTCTACGTCTGCAATGTTCCTCATTTAATTTTGATTCAACATAGTTAATAGATAACTCCTCTTCATTACGTGATTCAAGATTATTGCAACTTGCCGGTAGACTACTTAATAGCATTGCAATATTCCACTTTTCACTAAAGGTATTTTCACCCAAGTTCTGCAGCTTCAAAAATAAATCCCTAATAACACCTATATGCACCTTAACATCACCATTATCTTCCAAACGCATGTTACAAATCTGCCGCATTACACCTACTTTGTTGCCTAAAGATTTCCTCTCATGGTAATTTTGTAAATTTATCCACATTTCACTTGCTGTTTTACATTGTCTTATGAGATGCAATTGGTCGTCTTCTACTGCTAGTGAAATTGTTGCTCGGGCACTGTTGTCTTTCTTTATCCAGGCTTCCACATTTGCATCCGTCTTTTTAACTGTTAAAACTTCCCAGGTACCTTCCTTTATCAGTAGCATCTCCATTTTAAACTTCCATGTGAAGTAATTGCCTGCATCCAGTTTTGCCACTGAAGTTTTAATATCTGTAGACATAATTTTCCTTAGACCTTTTATTAATCGATTAGTTACAATTCCTGTAGGGTTCCTGGGCCCATAACTTTTAGGAAAACACAATGATGTTTTAAATAAATTCAGTTTAATTTAATTTATTGGGAAAAACTTCTGGGGGCTAATTCTCGCATTCGTATACGAGCGAGTTATTAATCGAACTTGCGAGTTTTTTAAGTTTTGGGATTCTCTTATCCGTTATCGAGTAAAATGTATCGAAATTTCTAATGATGGCATTCGATAACAAGTGATCATTCGAATGCAACCTTGCGAGTTTTTACTCGTAAACACAAAAGCATTCGAATTAACGTTTTTCTGCTACAAAGAAGAATATAAAACAACATGTAAGTGAACAAATTTATGAAAATTTAAGAATAAAAAATTAATTGAAGTATTTGTAGGTCAAATCTTTCAAAAATAAATTTCACGCTGTTAAGTTTAAGAATAAAACAATTATTTAAGAATAATTCAACAAAAATAAAATCTTTATTCTTTCACGAGGTTTCTAGCCAAAAAAACAATAATAATTTCCCATGCCGGGTTGCCATCTACATACTATTCCCATCGGGGTTGTCAACTCAACCCCAACACACGCAGAAGGAGATTCTTGGAAATTTAATATCCAAACATTCAGACTTGGCAAAGAGTATTATACCCAATAGTTCTCAGGGAAAGGCAAGAGCTAATCAGCTTTGGGATCAACTCACAGCTAAGTTGAATGCACATACAAAAAACGCTTGCCGCTGTTATTTAGGTAGCTCAGTAAGAGAAAATAACTAGAAAAGCTAAATATGGATTTATAAATCATTAAAATATTTACTTCTTATGTATGTTCAAAAATGAATTTCTATATTGACTTTTGTTTATTTTAAATTGAATTTTTATTTATTTTTAATGCTATGTTATTTGTTTTTTATATTATCTTAAGTGTTGTACTTAAAATTAGTTTTATATTATCTCGAATTTTCTTGCCAATTTTTGATATATTAGTTTCTGAGCCATCACCTATTACAGCCACGGTATATGTTTCAGGCATCTGATGAACATTTTCTTAGTTTGGAACACGAAAATTAATACAGATATTGTGTAGCGCAGCACACACGTTCGAAAATTGTGCGATCTTTTCAGCACTATACCGACTTCTTTTATCGTGGCATAGAATTCCGATTGTTCTTCCAACGACACATCTTGCCTTGGAATGCACATCGTTGAAATGTGATGCGGACTCCGGTATGGCGTCAGGAATCACAGTTCGCAGGGATAGCCCGATTCACCTGTAATCAAACAGACCATACATAATTACATAATTATAAATATTTAAAACAACTGAAAGAAATTATTTTACCTAATAGCCAAAAATTCCTTAAGCTGTTGTTATATTCTTGCTCAAGAAGATTTCTTTCTTCCGATTCCCTCCAAACAAATGAATAATGGGCGGCCCTCCATATTTGGAATTAATGGCTAAAACTGTGTGTTTGTGTTCGCATATCTTTAAATATTATACAACAAATTTTAGCTTTAACTCAAAAAAAACGCAATATTTAACTTACGATCATTGAATTTAAACCAGAGTACCGAACGCTCGCTTCTTCATTCATGAGCGAGCGTGAAAATTTAAAAATTTTTCTGCAAATTCATCCTCATGAGGGTGAGGAAAAAACTATTTTGATTTGCCTCACTCATGAGGAGTGAGCAAAAACAGAAAATTCATATGTGATTTTTCAGATATGAAAAATTTTAAAAAATTCACGTTAAAATTCTTCACAAGGAAAAAAATGCGATTTAGCCAACCATTTCCAGCGGGAAAATGAAGTAGTAAAGAGGCCTTATAGAAGGCCTTTTTGCAGACATTAGATCTCCCAGCCGCATTCCAACTTTATTACCAATTAACAAGGTGCGTCATTGAAGACCAACACCTTGCACTTTTGCATCTATTTTAAACACTTCTGGAAGGGCTTCTATAAAGATTTAAGAATAAAGCTTTATCCACGTTTAATTGTTGTGGTTAATAGGTAATACGAAGTGAGTAAATTAATAACTAAACTTTCGACAGGCCTTATCTTAGAATAGAAAAATTTTAATTTGTAAAATATTTAATAAAAACCTTTCTAAGACCTTTTCAAAGAAGGCAGAGTGGAATAAATAAAAGTTTACTAAAGTTTCAATTGAAAACCTTCTTAAAGGCCTAAAAAGTGAATCGCTTGCAATTTTCCCCGCTGGGCAGCACGTTATGCCTGTGTGTATTTTTTTTTTTTTTTTTTTGTAAAATTATTTCTTGACTGGTGAACCAAAATGTGTGTGTTGTTTTTTTTTTTTTTGTAGGGAAATATTATTGAAATAAAAAAACTAAGAAAACTGCACATATCGTCATCCTATATGCAAATTTCATAAGTTTACATGAGAAGCAAAAAACGTTGTAAAATGGAAATTATATGAGATATTAGATTTGTAATTTTTAATTCTCTGAAACAAAACGACGAATCATCAACGAAAGTATGATACCTAGTAATAAGTTAAACAATAATTTAAAATATTAATTCATTAAAAATTTCTGTTAAATTACAGGTATAATAGGATATAAAGAAAATGTACATGGTTAGAAATTTAAATATGCAGGGGTGTTCTGGAAATCGATAACGCAAAACGCAAGAATTTTGAAGTTATTTTAGATATACTATTAAACCAATTTTTGAAATTTTTCTTATAGAATTCTGTTTAATAGAGAAATACTTGTATTGAATTTTTTTGTATTTTTTACTACAAAAATTTTATTAAAAAAAACGAGTTTTAAATTCTTGCATTTTGCGTTTTCGATTTCCAGAACACCCCAGATAGTAAAATGCACAAAAGATAATCACACAATTAATATGTAGCATCATTAGGTTTGCGTTGACATGGCGAAACAAGTTTAATTTTCTGATTCAACGCAGGCAGAACTGCATTTGAGAACGTAGATATGTTATATTATTAGAGATATTATTATGACATATTATTTATAGGTTTTATTTCTACTTCAATAAATTTAACTATAAATTGATTTTAAAAAGCCAATTTTTCCATTATAAATAACGTCTATTTTGAACTCCTTATAATGAATTTTCTCAATTGAATTTTTCTTTACAATAAACAAATTTTGTAAACAAAAATTGGACTCACATACATACATATGTATATACATGTATATTTGTCTCCATATAAGGAATTATATAAAAAAAAACTTCTGTAGCCCATACTTATAACGCTATTATACGGAGCAAGAATTAAATTTTAATTAATTAATTTCTGAAAAATTTAAATAAGAAGAATGAAAGAGTTTTTAAATTAAGAGTAGTATTGATTGCAGCCCCCGTATTCAGTGAACGAAAATTTTGTACAAAGAAGCAATTATCCTAAAAAAAAATACTATTAGTATTTAATAAAGCCGTAAAAGGATTAACAAAAAATATAGCTAAACAATTTATATTCCAGTACTCTATAAAAAATGCTACTATTCTTAAGATGTAGAAGACAAGTAATTTATTATTTAACACAAAAGGCTTTATCTTGTTGAGGATATTGATGAAG
This sequence comes from Pollenia amentaria, assembly GCA_943735925.1. Classification (NCBI taxonomy): domain Eukaryota; kingdom Metazoa; phylum Arthropoda; class Insecta; order Diptera; family Polleniidae; genus Pollenia; species Pollenia amentaria. Next base: position 24,759 of record CALSEU010000003.1, read on the forward strand.
GAAGAATGCAATCCTAACAAAAATACCAGATTATTTTAAATAAACGTGGAAGAAATATTTCTATTGTATTATAAACATTATATATTAATAATTAAGAAATATTCTGGTCCAATACTAACAGGATCATTATAGGGAAATTCGACTGTATTAAAATTTATTAAAAAGTATATATGTACATATATTAACTCATAAGGTTGGAAACGAAGCATGTGATGGAAAAATCATATCATAAAAATAATGACAGTCTGCTGGAAGCAAAAAACTAAGGACCTGCAGATGGTACTATTTATTCTTGGAAATTATTAGCATATGGGAGTGCAATGGGATAAGCTGTGAAATTTCTCACAGTGCAATGTAGAAGAAGCTGATAGTCATACTTAATATAGGTTTTAAAATACATACATATATATATATATGGATTTGGTTTATATTAATTTTGCACCACTGTTTTTCTTTTTGCGTATGCAATAATTTGCAGTTTGATCACTTATTCCACTAACACGTTCAGAGTATGAAGCAGAATACCCATTTTTGACGTAAAAAAATTAATGTGTTCATAAAAATATATCAAATACTCTGCTAATTTTTTTAACTAAGATTATTCATTATGTAGTTTAAGGAAATTATATACTTAATGATAAGCCATTTTTGATTTTGTTAATAGCTTGGATATATTTTAAGGTGAAAGTTTAAAATTTTTTTTAAATATTTAACATGAATCGTAATCAATAAAAAATTATATTTCAAAATTTTTAATGATACATTGCTTTGCATTTTAGCAGGCGATATGTACACTGTTGGAAAAAATTCTTTGATGCTTTTAAAAGGGAACGTTTTTTTCTTAAGCAGACATAAAGGCAAAACTCATTGTAAAAACTCCAAGTACTCAATACGTGTTGTTGTTGTAATACAGTTTTGGTTTTACCAAACAGGTAGCAAATATTTGAAATTATAGTAAAAAAAGGCTTGTTTTGCTAAATGTTATGTGTAAACAACCTTTATTCGTAAAAGCAAATGTGACAGCAGGTACAATCGAACTACCTATAATAAATCTGCATGGGACCATAAAATCACTTCACTTACGTTAAAATAAGCAACAATTTTACAACTTTGGTTTTTGTTCAAATGTATTTTACTTGTAGATTTGTAATTTGTAGTTTTGAGAAATTTTAAACTATGAAAGCCCTTCCGGTTAAAAAACATATGCTCGTTTGGAGGCTTCTGCAAATCAAAATGCGTTCCATCCACACAGCCAACAACTGAGAGTAGATAACAAGCAATTGATCATAAATTTACATATCTATGAATGTATGTACAAAAGATTTACTTACCGCCCGGAATTTTGTACTTTGCCATGAAAAAGGATTTAGAGTCATCACTATTTTTCTGATTAAACTGTATAAATTGGGCACACAGTTTGCTTTCCATTTCCTCTACTACCCGCTTGCTTATTTTGCATATGTTGAAAACTTCCGGTGACCAATAGTGACAACGTTGCGCCCAATTGAATTTTCGGCTGAACACAAGTACAAAGGTGTCCCTCAAATTCCAACAGACCAAGAACGTAAATAAATGCTTCCTTTGAGAGCCTAAAACGTTTTTTAAACCTAAAAAAGAATATATAGGTTTGTTTTATTTCATTTACTATATACACATTTAAAAATTATCGGACTTACTCATTGTTTGGCAAATTTAAAGGATCACTCTTGTTTCTTATTTTTTTCCTTATAAAATTCAAGTTCCCTTTCTCCTCAGAATTGGAAGAAGAAGAGTAAAGTATATTATCCATACTATTAAATATTAAAATTTTAATAATTTATTTTCACTTTGCTTAGTTTTTTCTTTGTATGAAAACATATGTTTTTTGTTTACAATTTTTTACATTTTTGTCAGTGATGTAAAACGAAATAGTTAACTAGTTTTACAACACTTCAGCAACAAATCGATTCGTTTGGTATCGAATAACATCATCAGAAAATTGCTTGCTTTCGAAATTATTTTTTATTCGAACGCAATTTCGATCATGATTGCGAGAATTAGCCCCCTGTTCTTTATACAGTTTGTAAAAACGGATGTGAAAAAGAAAAAAAAAGGAAAAGATAAAAAGAAATAGTACCTAAGTAGCCAGACCTTTGTATTTAGAATGCACCAATTAATTACTTCAACATAAATATTTAAAAGATGCAAAACGGCTTACAATTTAGATCAATCATATTTTTGTGGAAAAAAAATAATTGGATTTTTAAAATTATGGCAACAAGAATTTGTAGAATGTATCGAATCGTTTGCTTGTATATATCTGGTTGGCTTTTATTTTTGATATGAAAAGTCTTTTTCTACATTAGCAGATAAATGTGGAATTGCGAATATTCCACAAACAACTGTTAATAGAAATTCAAACATTTTAATTCATTTTTTCAATGTTAAAAGCTTTTTACAAGAATTACAAATACTGTAATATTTAAACGTTTTTAATAATAATAAGTAAAATAAAAGTGATAAACTGAGAAAATTTATAAATTGTACCAAACATGCAATTGGTGTACCATTGTACTTTGTATAACTCGATTGTACCAAAAATGGTACAATTGTACTAACTTTTTCATCCCTGGATTCTATTAAGTAAACAAACAAATTAAGCAAACAAAAAGCATACAATTTGTAATAAAAACATTTAAAAAAACAAACAAAAACTGAATTAAAAGTGCAGCAAAATCTAAAAATAATTATTTTCAACGTTTTTTTTTTTTCTCAGAATTTTTTTTTTTTTTTTTTTTTTTTTTTTTCATTATTTATTTATTGAATCTTCATATATTAAATATGAACTAACAATAATTAATCAAATCTTATACTAATACTTTATTTTTGTCCTGCCAATGCTAGACGAAAATTTTTCTCTTCACGGTTTCTGTTCACATATGTAGATGTTTAGCGCTCTTCTTGTCTGATGAGTCCTGCTGTATCTCTTCTCCTTAATCTAGAGTGGCCGCTGTAATTTAAAATATTTCGAGCACCAAATTGGTTTTAAGATAGAGTTGTAAAGTAGAAGTTTACAATCGAGACTAAGAACAGAGTTTCTTCCAATAAGCCAATTAAGTTGAATTGCTTTTAGTTTCATTTGTGTTAGTTTTGCTTCTATATGGCATTTCCATGTTAAACGCCGATCTAGATGAATTCCGAGATATTTTATATGCGATTGTTGGGGCACTAATTGATTATTGATTTTAATAGGGGAACATGACTCCCGAGGCAAGGTGAATGTTATATGTACGCATTTTTGCTCATTAACCTTTATCCTCCATTGTTTTAACCACTTTTCCAGTTCAAATATATGATCCTGCAAGTAGCGAGAAGCTTCATGACAGTTTTCGTGCACGCTTAAAAAAGCTGTATCATCAGAAAATGTTGAAGTTAGGGTGTGGTTGTTTGTTGGCATGTCTGAGGTATATATTAGGTATAACAGTGGGCCCATGATGCTTCCCTGAGGGACTCCAGCGTCAATTGGCTGAGGAGAACTTATAAAAGCACCTTCTTTAATAATAAACTTTCGACCGACTAAGTAGCTTTCTAACAGCTTGTGTGTGTTTACTGGTAAATTTAGCTTCAATTTATGTAATAAGCCTTCATGCCAGACTTTATCAAAAGCTTGAGAAACATCGATGAAGAGGGCGGAACAATATTTTTTTTCTTCAAAGGTTTTTCTTATGGCGTTTACTATACGATGGGTTTGTTCAATTGTGCTATGTTCTCTTCTAAAGCCGAATTGATGGTTTGGAATACATCTATTTACATTTAAAATTGGGGTTAATTTTGACACTAACAGCTTCTCAAACAGCTTTGATATATTAGACAATAAGCTTATAGGTCTATATGACTCAACTTTTGTAGGATCCTTTCCTGATTTAGGTATCATGGTAACTAATGATACTTTCCATTCCTGAGGGTAGTATTCAAGGCGTAAAATAGCATTAAAAATAAAGAGAATAAATTTCTTTGCTATGCTGGGTAGCTCCAAAAGCATTTTGTTACTGATCTTATCAAAACCATGGGCTTTCTTCGGGTTTAAATCATGAATAGCCTTTTCGATTTCTCTTATCTCAAATCTTAGTGGAACAGCTGCTCTAACAGCAACAGGTGGTAACTCGACCGCCATATCGAGAGATGTGTGAGCGGTAAATACGGTTTTCAAATGATTAACAAAAAGATTTCCTTTTTCTATATCATTTCTTGCCCAACTTCCGTTTAAGTTTCTTAATGGTGGTTTAGTGATAACTGGTCTTTTAAGATTTCTAGCTGCGCGCCATAATGAGTAGTCTGATTGTGGAGTTGCATCAAGTTCCTTAAGATATTTTTCAAAGGATGCAGTTTTTTGGGACTGCAGTAACTTTCTTAGCCTTTTTGTGCACTCTTTTAATAAAGTCTTAAGTTGGGGGGATCTGTGCAATTGCCGCTCTCTTCGAACTCTCCTTTTTTCAGTCAATAGACGCTCGACATCTACAGAATATATGATATTGTTTTTGGTTTTTTTGAGGGTTGTGCTGGAATGTTGAACAGCTAGTTTGAGATAACTGTCAAAATTAACAATAGCGAGATCCACGCTCTCCGGTGTGCTAAGCGGAATATTTTTTGTGCAATGGGCACTAAGATATTTTTTATATTTTAACCAATTTATTTGTGAGGGTGATTTGGATAAGTACCCAGATGGCGATACGATTCTATTTGGAATCATTATAGTAACAATTGTAGGTGTGTGGTCGGAAGATAATTCTAAGGAAGCCTCAACATAAATCGTTTCTGCGGGGATGTTTTTAACCACTCCAAAATCTATGACATCTGGAACTTTTTGCTGATCAGTAGGCCAATATGTTGGTTCACCGCTCGCGACCACATTTAGATCCATTTTACGAATTGTGTTAAACAAAACACGACCCTTAGGCGTAATAAGTCGTGACCCCCAGAAAGTATGTTTTGCGTTATAATCGCCAGCAGCCAGGAAGCAGGGTCCTAATGCTTTGAAGTATTTATTATATTGGCTTTCTGATATTGAAAATCTAGGTGGTGAATATATTGATGAAATAACTAGGTTTCGATTTAATTCCTCAACGCAAATGCTCGTTGCTTGGAGATAATCTTCACGATGATCGCACATTAAGTAGTGTTTTACTCGGTTTTTTATCAAAATGGCAGAACCTCCACAAGCTCTACCTCGAGGGTCCTTGGTATCATATAATATATAACCATTGATTTTAAACGTATTTCTCGAGGTCAGATGAGTTTCAGAAACCATCATAACATCGATTTGTTTATTTTTAAGGAAGTATTCTAGTTCATTTTTATGTTGGCGGATGCCGTTTGCGTTCCAAAAGCAAATTTTTAGACAGTTCATGGCTTATTTAGTACAGCTTGCAATAACATCGATTGCATTCTTAACATTTCTTGCATCATGTTACCTATTGTGTTGGTAAAATTGTTAACGGTTTGCACTAATGTTTCCATGGTTTTTTCTAGCCGAGTTAAATTAGAAGTGGGAATTTCATCATTATTTGGTAAATCACCTTGCAATGGCATATGATTAGATTTTAAGACATTAGCGTACGAGGTTCTGTTATTATTTGGCTGCGGTATTTGAACGCCGTTAGTGTTTTCTTGATAAGTTGCCTGCGTTTGAGGGGGATTAAGTTTCTGTCCAACAGAACGCTTGACAATAGAATATACCGGACATCCTCTATAGTTGGCAGTGTGATTACCACCACAGTTGATACATTTTTTTACATTAGGGTCATTTTTTGACTTATCACACTGGACGGTACCATGTAGTTCTCCACATACGACACAAACAGGGGGTAAATAGCAGTATGCCCTAGTATGACCAAATTCTTGGCAGTTTAAACACTGAACGGGCCCATTTCTTTTGTGCGGCTCTTCTATCGTTATTTTCCTGTACAGGATGTATTTTAATTTATTTATTGAATCTTCATATTTTAAATATGAACTAACAATAATTAATCAAATCTTATCCTAATACTTTATTTTATGTCCTGCCAGGGCCAGACAAAAAAAAATTCTTCATAAAGGTTTCTGTTTACATATGTAGGTGTTTATCGCTCTTCTGATTGGGTGAGTGCTGCAGTGTCTCTTCTCCTTAAACGAGTGTAGCCGCCATAATTTAAAATATTTCGAGCTAGTGGATTTGGGTGCAAATCAAGCCTTTTTAAATATTTTACTGCATATTTCGTCATCATAGTTTTAACTAATGGCACATTGAGATCCTTGTGAATATTTGAGTTTCTAACATACCAGGGAGCAGCTGTGATTATTCGAAGAAGTTTATTTTGTCGTCTTTGAATTTGTTCGATATTAGAGGCCGAGGCAGTGCCCCATAACTGAATACCGTAGCACCATATGGGCTTTAAGATAGAGTTGTAAAGTTGAAGTTTGCAATCGACACTAAGAACAGAATTGTTTCCAATAAGCCAATTAATTTGAATTGCTTTTAGTTTCATTTGAGTTAATTTTGCTTCTATGTACCATTTCCACGTCCCGATCTAGATGTATACCGAGGTATTTTACATGCGAGTGTTGAGGTATTATTTGATTATTGATTTTAATAGGCGGGCATGTTTCCCGACGCAATGTGAATGTTATATGTACGCATTTTTGCTTATTGACCTTTATTCCCATTGTTTTTACCACTTTTCCAATTCAAATATATGATCCTGCAAGTAACGAGATGCTTCATGACAGTTTTCGTGTATGCTTAGAAAAGCTGTATCATCCGCAAATGTTGAAGTTTACGTGTAGTTGTTTGTTGGCATGTCCGAAGTATTAATTAAATAAAATAAAGGGCCCAGGATGCTGCCTTGTGGGACTCCAGCGTCAACTTGCGAGACATCGACGAAGAGTGCAGATCGATATTTTTTTTCTTCAAATGTTTTTCTTATGACATTAACTATTCCATGAGTTTGCTCAATTGTGCTGTGTTTTCTTCTAAAACCGAATTGATGGTTTCATTTGAAATCGGTGTTAATTTTAATACTTGTAGTTTCTCAAATAGCTTTGAAATATTAAATAATAAGCTAATAGGCCTGTATGACTCAACTTTTGTGTGATCCTTTCCTGGCTTTGGTATCATAGTCAATAAGAAAACCTTCCATTCCATATTCAAGGCGTAAAATAGCATTAAAAATAAAATGAATAAATTTCTTTGATATACGAGGTAGCTCTAAAAGCATTTTGTTACTGATCTTATCAATTCCAGGAGCCTTCGTGTTTAAGTCCCAAATAGCCTTTTCTATTCCCCTTATCTCAAGTCGTAGGGGAATAGCTTCCATAACAATAACAGGTGGTAAGTCGACCGCTGTATCGTGAGATAATATGTTTGGGGAAAATGCGCTTTTCAAATGATTGACAAACAGGTTTCCTTTTTCAATATTGTTTCTTTCCCAACTTCCATTCAATTTTCTTAATGGTGGTTTAGAAATACATGGCCTTTTGAGATTTCTAGCTGCACACCATAATGAATATTCTGATTGTGGAGTTGCATCAAGTTCCTTAAGATATTTTTCCAGTTAAGCCGTTTTCTGAGACTGCAGTAACTTTCTTAGCTTTTTTGTTCACTCTTTTAATAAAGTCTTAAGTTGGGGGGGATCTGTGCAATTGCCACTCTCTTCGAACTCTCCTTTTTTCAGTCAAGAGACGCTCGACATCTGTAAAATATATGTTATTGTTTTTTGGTTTTTTTAAGGGTTATGCTGGAATTTTGAACAGATAGATTTAGATACATACCGTTCTCCGGTGTACTAAGCGGAATATTTTCTGTGCAGTGAGTACTGAGATATTTTTTATATTTTAACCAATTAATTTGTGTGGCTGTAAGTAACCAGACAGAGATACAAATCTATTTGGGTTCATTAAATTAACAATTGTAGGTGTGTGATCGGAAGATAATTCTAAGGAAGCTTCAGCATGAATCGTTTCGCGGGGATGTTTTAAACCACGCCAAAATCGATAACATCTGGAATTTTTGCTTATCAGTAGGCCAATAAGTTGGTTGTCCGCTCGCGACCACATTTAAATCCAATTTAGCGATTGTATTATACAAAACACTACCCTTTGGTGTTATAAGTCGTGACCACCAGAAGGTATGTTTAGCGGTGTAATTGCCAGCGGCGAGGAAACAAGGTCCTAATGCTTTCAAATATTTATAATATTGGCTTTCTGATATTGAAAATCTAGGTGGAGAGTATAAAGATGAAATTACATCTTTCAATTTAGCTCTTCAACACAAATGTTCGTTGCTTGCAGATAATCTTCACAATGATCACACATTAAATAATGTTTGATTCGGGCTTTTATCAAAATGGTAGAACCTCCACAAGCTCTATCTCGAGCGAGCTAGTCTATCAGTACTGGGGTTGCGGGTTCGATTCCCGCCAGAGACTCTGGTCTCCTGCAGACAAGCGAAAAGCTTCGCGGGATTTAGTGTAGGAACAAAAAAAAAATATAACTATTGATTTTAAACGTATTTCTTGAGGTCAGATGAGTTTCAGAAACCATCATAACATCAATTTGTTTATTTTTAAGAAAATATTCTAGTTTATTTTTATGTTGGCGGCTGCCGTTTGCGTTTCAAAATCCAATTTTTATACAGCTCATGGCTTGTCAAGTACACCTTACAATAACAAAGATTGCATTCTTAGTATTTTCTGCATCATATTACCATTGTGTTCGTGAAATTAATTACTGTTTGCACAAGTGTTTCCATGGTTTTTTCTATACGGCTTAAATTAGAAACTGGAGTTTCATCATTATTTTAGAGTTGTGTAGTTCATGAACGACCTAGTTCAATTGAACTATTCAGTCAGATGAACGATGACCGGTCTTTTGAATCACCGTACGTTTTAGTTCACTAGTTTGTTTTGGGTCAGTATGTCTTTTTTTGTCAGTTCACTTTCGGTCTTTTTTTGTCAGTTAGTTCAATTTTGGTATTTTTTGTCAGTTCACTTTTTGTCTGTTTTTGTTGCTAACTCGATAGAATAACTGATTGAAAAGAAACAACAATACTATTCTTGTGTATTTTTATTCTTGTGAGCTGTTTCTGTTACTCATTGCCATATTGCTTTACACATTTTCTTAATACAATCAGGGTTGTCGAGTATAATAATTTCTAGACAAACGGCGATTATCAAGCTTTTTGTCGACATGACGATTTTTTGCGGCTTATAAGATATATGTCGATTTTGTTTCCTATTTGATAAGCCATAAATTTGTTTTGAGACTCTTGGAAAAATTTTCCGGTTTTTATTTGGAAAGATTATTTCAATGATGGTATTCCATCTAATTTAAATCAGTTTTGACTAAAATGTTATAGCTATGCGTCCGGTACGTACCTTTTCAAAGAACTTGCTTTGACTGTCTTTATATGCATATAATTTCAGCTGCTAATGCCTGTGTTGAAAGAGTTTTATTAATAATGAACTCCACAAAAACTCACTTTCAATATATAATGCGAAGTTCCTATTGCATTATATATTGAAAGTTATTACGAGTTATGAATTATATGCAATATAATTAATCAAAAAAATCCTATACAATGTATTGAAAAAACAATAAGAATTGTCTTGCAGCTGAAATGTATACCGTTATCGATATATGGGGAATTTCATTTCAAGTGACCCAACTTTTGAAATCGATGTCTTCCGATTTGGATGAAATTTGCACCAAGGTTAGTCTTATTGGATAGTAGTTTAGACACAAATTTTCAACAAGATCGGTCAAAAAGTTTCTGAGTTAGAGGGGGTCAAAATTTGATATTTTGGCCAAACCGGTGTTCTTTCTCATCAATGTAACTTATAATCTATTGGTGGTAGCACAATTTGTCCAAAACATATTAGATAGCTTTCAATTAGATGATAGCTTTCAAAAAATATTTTTTTTGTTTTTTTTTAAATTTTTAAAAATTTTTTTTTTTTTTAAATTTAAAACTTATTTTTTTTGAAAAGGGTATTTTTTTTTTTTTTTGCTCAAAATAAAGCTTAGGTCTTTTCCTTTAAGTTAGTTATGGTCGCTATTTGGGATGCGAGTGGGTTATGTATAAAAAAAAAATAATTTCTAGGTCAAGACGAGGATTTTTCATTTTTATTTTGTTCATATCATGGCGACTTTTTTATATTTTTGTCGAAATAAAGGTATTCGGATTTCGTATTTTTGAGGATTTATAAAAAATTTTTTAATAAAAATATATGTTTTATTGTCAAAAACTAATAAAAATAAGGCTTTGGCGTTTCTGACATTAAATTTTGCAAAAAAAAAAAAATCTGACAACTCTGGCTGCCGTTCCCAACTTTCCTACAATTAACATGGGCGCCGCCAGTTGTTATTAATATAAAACCCGCCAAATGCAAATTTTTTCATTTGTGCAAAATATTTTGTGCATATTTATTTAAATTATTTTTTTAAAATAAGACCTATAAATAATTAACCAAATTCGATATTCGACAGCTTTATTTTTAAAAGCTTAGTCGAGTTTTAGAGCACGAAATTAGTATGGAAAAACCGCTTTTAATGTATACATTACTTAAGCATTCGTTAATGAAACGTAACTCTTCATTTAAGTAAAATAAAGTTACTCTTCTTTGAATCGACGAACTTTTAAAAAAAAATTCTAGCGGAACGATTTTTAAAGTAAAAAATCAACAACAAATTTTTAAGTTAAGCATTTTATTAAAAAATAAAATAAAGCATAAAATATATGAGTTTTCCTCTCTTTCAAAGGAATTTTTATTTGTTCGGGTGAAATCTTGCAACTTAATTTTGAAGCAGATACCTTGAACCGATTAAGCTGACATTTTGTAAATACGTTCAGTTTGGCTGATAATGCACGGTTAACTTTGTAAAGTTATTCTAAATCCAGCTTTTTAAGACACCCAAGATGTCGGAATATTTTTTTTTTTTTGAATGCATTCTTACAATATGAGTATAAAAGGGAGGGCTGGCTGAGAAAATGTCGAAAAATTAAGTGACGTTACTCTAAATCCAATGTGGCGGACTAAGTTTTGAATGAAATAAATTAAAAGTTAAAAATCTTTTTAAAAAAACAAGCTTTTAATAAAATGCGCTAAAAAGAAAAAAATATATTAAAATAAGAAACCTTAAAAAAAAAACGCTTTTATTTAAATGCTCTAAAAAGAAAATTTGAGTTTAGAACTTTTACTATCAACTTATAACGTCAATAAACAATTTGTATGGTATACAAGCTTGTCGCGAGATTAACTTGTGTAGACAAACAAGTAAATTATATAACTTGATGTGATTGATTTTAACTATACAAATTTTCAAACAAAGTAAATATGTACATATAAATAGATTAATGACGTTATAAGTCGATAGTAAAGGTTTATTAATTTTTTTCTTTTTAGCGCATTTTAAAAAGGTTTTTTAATTTTTATAAAATAGAAACATAATACCCATAACATAATAATATGATAATAACATAATAATGAATAATAATAATTACTAGCTCTTTGTTCATTGTTTTAATATTTAGAGTTGGTGCAATCGCTGCTATTTTTATTTATTTTTTGTTTAAATTTAAACGTATTTTGTTCTTAAAATACGACATAAATTCGAAATTTTTTCTTACATTATTTTTGTTTAAATTAATTTTTGAAGAATTGCGCTCTTACTTTGAATAAGCCTCACAACAAATTTTTTTTCTTTCTATTAAAATGAAGTTATTTAAACAAATGGAAAATGAGAACACCAAACAAGTTTTAAAATCGCCACGTTTGGCGAGAAATCACTACATGTGGCAGCCCAAATTGTACTATGAATTTTTTAAAATTGTGGCAAACCGCGAGTGGCAATGTGTTAAAGAAAAAAGTATAAAGCACTGTAATAGTATTGTTGTTTCTTGTCAATCAGTTATTTGGTATACAACATGGATGTTAAATAGGGGTTTAAATTTTGTACAAACTTCCAAAAAAAAATGTACTTTTTGGACCTTTACGGAACCATTTTTTTTTAATTTATTAAAATAACAAAAAGAGTGAAAGTTATAAAAATAAAACAAAAAAAGCAGGGTATGATAATGTCTCTCGCATATACTTGTTAAGTTAAGTAGTACTTCTATATTCCAAAAAAATACTGATGTTGTGCTTATAGTGCCATCGTCTGTGGTAAAAAAGAAACAAAGGTAGTAACACAGGATTTGGCTAATGTTGCCTCGTCAGTGGGTACCATAAGTTCCCTTTTACAATCTGGCAAGTAAAAGGCAGACAGGCGAAGTTTGAAGGCGATAAAAGGGGACTAAGTGCTCTATACACCAAAATACTAGTCGCATATTTAAGCACCCATTACATTAACGATTTGTTGTACAACATAAATGCAATGAAAAGGACTCATTAATTTGCTTGTTATACAAAAAAAGCAAAAAGGGGGAGCTATGACAAATTTTTAAATTGTACCAAATGAGTCACGGTAGTACCACGGTACTTTGGAAGGTCAAAATGTACCAAAAAAAAAAGTACAGCTGTACCAACTTTAACATCCCTGGTATATAATATGAAACCGAACAAAAAAACAATTGCGAATTTGGTATGTGCTTATTGTTTTCTATTCTTGGGTACACTCAAAATAGTTTTACAGTTACTAAATGTAATTTATTAAAATCGTTTTCCGTAAATTTAAAAAATTAATGAAAATTTTGTTATATTAAATATAATTAAACTAATTTAACATATTTTTCCAAAAACAAACTACAAAAAATAATACGGGTTTTCAGGATATCGCTTAAAATTACCATTTGTGCAAATAAACAAACTTGCGAGACTCGTTTCATAAATACCCTTTTTAATTTTTGTGTAATTTTAACCGACTAATGTAATTTCAAACTGAAATGTCAATACAAAAATAAATTATAAAAATAAAAGTTGTAATTTGTGAATAAAAGGTGAAAATTATTTTTTAAACATGCATAAAGAAAGCAAAAAAGAATAATTTGCTTAAATTATTGTAAGAATTTATTGTTGGTGATTTTATTAACATTTGAATTTTTCATTGAAAACGGTGGCAAAGGTGCCCGTAGACGACATGTTTTTTACATCTGACTTGTCAACTTTTCAAGTCATATGTAATTGTGAATGTCTGTCAAAATTGCTGTTTTACAGAAGTTTAATAACATTTGGTCACAAACATACATGTAATTTTCTTCTGACATTGTCTATGTTTTTTCTATGTAGCTATAGAATAAAACAAAGTAGTTCTTGGTTTCAAAATAGCGTGCTGCCGGCACAAAAATTTTTATTTGCGCCGTAAAAAAGTTCAGCCATCTAAACATTTTTTTTTTTTTTTCTTTAAATTCGAATATACCAATTTAGGATATTATAATGATGCGTTTTTATTTATATATGACCTTAATTTCTATTCAATGGTGAAATTATTATACATATATCGGTATTGTTAAATATTAACTTAAGCCGGCTAATGATTCCGTGAACAGTGCACCGCCGCTGCGGGTTTCTTCCCGGCATAGATTTTTGACACAGCTGATGTCAGATGGTTTGTCAGAAAAAAATAGAGCACGCTCTAATTGAAATTTTGTCAGATGCAATGTTTTATAGGTAACACACGACATGTATGTATTTTGCAGTGGGAAATTTGACAAGTCAGATGTAAAAAACATGTCGTGTACATGCAACTTAAGCACTTAAAAAAATTCGTTTGTATAAATGCACAATTGAACAGCACAAGTTTACGGGTCAGAATTGTTGGGCAAATTTACGAAGTTTGTGTGAATGAATTCTCATACAATTTTTGACAGTTCATTTTGGAAGGTTTAAAAATGCACAGTTTGCACAGATTGCAAGACTTTTAAGAGATATAATGAAAACCCTAATTGATTTTTATTTCTGTTAATATGTTCAGTTTTATGCATAAAATAAAACTGAAACACATGTGTACAAACATGTGTACATAAATAAAAGAAAATAAAAAACAAAAAATATTGGTAGGTAATAATGACAGGTTAAAATACTGATTTAGCTGTCTTAGTACGTAATTTAAATTTAGTTAAAATTAACTGAAAACACCTTTGAATATGTTTTTGTAGTTTAAATTTTTTTAATTTAAAATAAAGAGAAAAGTTAATTAGTTTCTACGTTATAAAATGAACATTTATAAAATTAACCGTAAAATTCCTTTATTTAAAATGAAATGATCCGTTTTCTAATTCCATTTAAACTTAATATTATTTTGAATTTACCTACATAATATTTTGAGTGTATTTCACACGAGTATGCTATATTTGTTTCTTTAAACACATTTATCATCGATTGTAAAGACCAAGATGACAAGACAAGTGTACTACTGAACGAAAAAGACACAAAAGACAAAGTGACCGGTGAACTAAAAGAACGAACTGTTCTTTTTTTTAAATGAACTAAAATGACCGGTCACCAAAATGAACTTTTAAGCCCAAGCCTACATTATTTGGCGAAGCACACATGGCATATGGTTAGCTTTTAGGACGTTAGCGTAGGTGGTTCTGTTGTTACTAGGATGCGGTACCTGAATGTCATTACTGTTTACTTGATTTGTAACATGCGTTTGAAGGGTATTAGGTTTCGGCCAACCGAACGCTTGACGATAAAGTATACAGGGTATTACCGCCACAGTTGCTACATTTTTTCATTGGGGTTGTTTTTAGACTTATCGGAAAGAACTGTACCATGTAATTCATCGCATACAATGCAAACAGGGGTGTGACCAAATTCTTAGCAGTTTAAACACTGCACGGGACCATTCCTTTTGTGCGGCTCCTATATCGTTAAGTTCCTATACAGGATATATTTCAGACTGTAAATGTGATGCGTTTCGTTTTTTTAAGCTTAACATCGCCGGGTTCTAGCTTCACTCGAATTAGTGGCTGGGGCTTTTCCTCTATTTTTAATATTTATTACATTTTTTATTTTGAAGCCCTTCTCTTCTAAAAACGTTTTTATCTCACCTACGCATGAGTCTATGCCCTCAGTTGGTATGTATAAAAGTTTAAAAACTTTAGTGCTTCTAATTTAGTTATTACTTTACGAAAATTATCTTCACGATTAACTTGTATTTTTGTCTCATTTATACTACCACGCTTTATTGCAGCGACATAAAAAGAATTTCCACCTATTACCGAGATCAAATTCTTTATTAATTCATTTGATTTTTGCTCTCTAAGATATATCGGGGTAGCTTAGAAGATTTTATAACGTTTTGTGCTTCCGAAGTTTCCTCGTCCAGAATTGCAAAACGATTTAGTGAACGTATTCTATCAGCTGTACCATCTTTAAAAATTTTTGGGACCAAAGCATCTGCAGAAAAGGTTGGGCTACGACCCCGTTTAAGCACTGTTATATACCTATCAATAACAACTTGTATTTGAGGCTTAACACCACTTTTTACCTGTGGTACTGGGGGTAATCTTTTCATCACTTATTAAAATTGTTTTTGCCGCTGAGGCATCGCTTGCAGGTTTTATATTTTTTATTGTATTGAAATCAACCGTATTATTATGGTACCCACAGACGATGCAACATTTGTCGAAACATGTGTTACTATTTATGTTTCAGTTTTTACCACAGACGAAGACACTAAAAACGAAACATCAGTATTGCATGTTTTTTTGGATATACTACTACAAAACACAAAAAAAGATTTATTTATTTTCTTTGTATACCTATCATATTTTATGTCCCATAAATTTGGAAAAATTTTATATTCAATTATAATTGTTTATTGTTTATCAACACCGAGATTAAAAACCAAAAAATATTTTGGCTCAAAATGTGTATGTTTATGTATGTACATACATATATTTTTTTCTTTTTCTTATATTTTCTTTTTTGTAATATTTTATGTATTCACGTTTTTGTTAATTTAATAATTTAAATTAAAAATTATTTAATTTATGCGTCCATTCGCTTTTTTTTTTTTTTTTTTTTTTTTTTTTTTGATTGTTAATTTATTATAAAAAATAAACCGTATGCCAAGATTAGAGATTCTTAGGGCTGTTCAATTAGCGATTGCATCTAAAATGAAAACCATCATCTGCTCCGAAAGTCTTTCAGTAAAAGCCATTGCCAGCCCATTAAACAGTAACTGGACTACAATTATCAAAATCCGAGGCGACCTCATTGGTAATGAAGATAAAATCAAACTAAATTGCCTAGACACATTGGCATCTTAGGAAATGAAAAAGCTGACATAACAGCAAAATATGCATCCTATGCACCTGTTATTATGGAACCAACTTTTGAAAATTTATCTTCGACGACATATCATTAATTATATGAAAGTAATAAAACAATATACATATAATGTAAAAATGGCAGTCGATAACGAAACATATGCAAAAATGATAGAGACAAGGAAAATAAATATAGGTTGGGAAAGATGTAGAGTGTTTGATGGAACTGAAGTAACGCAGTGTCTTAAATGTAGAGGTTATAATCATATTGCAAAAGAATGCAAAAATCAGGAGATATGCTTCAGGTGTCATGGTCAACACAAAACTAAAGAGTGCAAAAATACAGAACAAATAATGAAATGTATAAAAATGAATAATAAACTTAATATGGATTTGGATGAAAATCATTTCACAAATAATAAGGATTGTCCGGTTTATCGGAACAAATTAAATGTTAAAATGAAAAGAATTGGTCTTGCAGTTTAACCATCAAAGGATATACGTGCTTTATATACAAATGTCCAAGGGTTGATAAACAACTATAATCAGGTGGAAGTTATTGCAGCGATAGAAAATCCGGACTTTTTTATACTATCTGAAACACATTTAACAAAAGACGTTGAGAAGAATGAAATTATTTTACATGATTACGATAATATTGTGTCGCTTTCTACATCAACGAGAACTGGAGGAGTAATTATATATTTCAAGAAACTGTGGAAAGTAACTAAAATTATTGAAAAGGTAGAAGGTGTAAAATACTGTGTCTTAGTCTGTAGAGCCACATGTGATAAAAATGAAATGCAGATCACCGAGTTATGGAGAGTTAGATTTTTGTAAAGTTTTTGAAGAAGTTATAGAAGATATCTGTGATAACAGCTGTGATATTATAATAATGGGAGATTTTAACATTGACTGGTCAAAAAATTCAACTTATAAACATTTAATTCAAGGTATATTAAACGATAACGGTCTCAGACAAATAGTAAATGAATATACTCGGGTAACAAAAAATTACAGTACAATAATTGACTATGTTATAACAAATAATTATAATATATCGTCAAAAAACAGTTATAAAAATAAAATATCAGATCATGAAATGATAAATATTTTAATAAACAGTGATAATAATAATCAACATGAAATAGAAAAGAAGGAACTAGAAGTATTTAAATACAACAAAGAAACATTTAACACAGAATTAAGCAATAATATAAAATATGATGAACATGTAAATTTCAATAAAAATGTATATTTATTTGATAAATGTTTTAAAGAGACAATACAAAAATTCACAAGTAAGAAAATAATAAATGAAAAAAATAACGTAAAAAAGTGGTTTAGTAATGAATTACGTTCAATGAAGAAAGAAAAGTTAATTAAATATCAAATGGCAAAATTGCAAAATACAAATGAAGCATGGAAAAGTTACAGAAATATAAGAAATGTATACAAAGTAATAATTGAAAACGAAAAAAATAAATACATCAATAACAAAATTAACAATGCAGGAAATCAAAAACAAATGTGGAGAGAGATCAAAGAACTAGTTATAAAAAAGAACCAAAATGTGATAAAATCTGTGATATTTAACCAAGTAGAATATAAGGATAACAAAGCAATAGCTTGTAACTTCAATAATTATTTTGTAGATAGTATTAAAACAATAAGAGACTCAATTACAAATGTGCAATATGAAAACAATATAACTGTGATAAACAACAATTTCAAATTCCGTGCAATAAACAGTTTAGAACTTAAGAATATAATAATACAAATGAAAAATAAATCTGACTGTGATAAAATATCCAATAAAATTATTCTGGATACTTGAAATATAACAGGAGAAATAATATTAAAAATTATAAACAAATCATTAGAAATTGGAGAATTTACTGAAAGTTGGAAACAGACTATGATAACGCCAATAGAAAAAGTATCAAAAACAAATAAATGTGAAGAATATCGACCGATAAATACATTAAAATCGTGTGAAAAAATTTTGGAAAAAGTCGTTAAAGAACAACTTGAATTATATATTAAAAAAAACAGCATTTTGTCAAAATATCAATCGGTTTTTCGTAAGAAGTACTCATGTGAAACAACTGTAAACTATGTAGTAAGCAAATGAAAAAATATTGAAAAAACAAAGAAAATTATGGCAGTATTTCTCGATTTTAAACGAGCATTCGAAACAATTGACAGAAAAATAATGGTGAAAAAACTATATATGTATGGTATAAAAAAATATAGAATTAAAATGGTTTGAGTCGTATTTTAAAAATAGAAAACAAATTACAAAAGTAAATGGCGTTGTATCCGATGAAATTGAAAATGATTTTGGAGTACCACAAGGTTCTATTTTAGGTGCCCTATTATTTATTTTATATATTAATGATATGCCAAATATATTAGAGAGGAGTGAAATGGTTCTGTATGCAGATGACACACTAATATACACGGAAGGAGATGATGACGAAAGTTGAAGAGAATATATGAAATATGATATAAATAACATAAATACTTGGTTAAAGATGAACAAGCTAAAACTTAATGAAAATAAAACAAAAGCAATGGAAATAAATATGAACTCCGAGCAAATACTAAAAATAAATTATCAAATTATAGAAAAAGTAGAACAAATAAAATATCTTGGTTTTATAATAGATAAAAAATTAAAATTTAGTGAACATATATAATACACATGTAAAAAAATTGGCAAAAAAATAGGATTTCTTAAAAGAATAAGAAATAAGTTATCAAAAACAACAGCGGTAAATATATATAACACTATAATTAAGCCACATTTTGAGTTCGGATCGACAATAATATACACATGCTGTAATGCAAACCAAATAGAAAGAATGCAAAAACTACAAAACAAGGCAATGAGATCAATTTTAAAATGCAATAGATATACTCATGTAAGTGATATGCTTTTAAATCTTAAATGGATGAATGTACAACAAGGATTGAAACTCAACACATTGAACTTTATTAAGAAGATGAGACAAGGAGATGCGCCAGAATATCTATGCGAACAAATAAAATATGTCAGCGAAGTACAACCATATGGACTAAGAAATACAGGAGATTTTCGAATTCAAAGGGTTATGACAACACATAGGCAGCGATCTTTATTTTACAAAGGACTCAACCTTTTCAATGCTTTACCATTTAATATAAAACATGAAGAAAATATTAATATATTTAAAAGAAAATTTGCAAATTTTATAAGATACAATGAAAATTTATAGAATTAATTACAAATTTTGTAAAAATATTTTAAAAATAGTTGAAATCTTAAAAGTATTTTGAATACTAATAAAAAAAAAAAAAAAAAAAAAAAAATTACATCTGGTATCTGATGCCAAATACAATGTTTTTCACTATATTTTAGTTAGAAATGTAAAAAATAAATGTATCGATCCATAATTTACCATATGTCCCATATCAAGCCCACGGAAAACACTTTAGTGAGTCTAATGGCGATTTCTTTTCTGAGAAAAATGTTGCATAAATGGTACATGCTCTACACAAAAGAGATAGAGCATGTACCATTTATGCAACATATTTCTCAGAAAAGAAATCGTCATAAAACAGTATTTGAAAGTTGGTTGGTAATAGTTTCATAAGATTATTTATCACTCAGAAAAATTTCGTTAAGATCGGTTAAAATTTTACCATAGCCCACATATAAAACCCACTCTGGGAAATCATTACAATACGACTAACCCCGCAACAACTATAGATATTGTGATAAAAGTTGGTCCATTTTAGCATGATATGGCTAGAAATAACACCATGTTAGTTTGATAATAAGTCAATAATTTACCATAGGGCCTATAAAAGACGGTCTTTCGAAATGCACTTCAAGAAGAATTATATTCCAAAAAATTTTATTACTGTATCGAAATTTGGTATAGTTTTGGTTTTTTTTTACCAAATTTTGTGATGAACGATCCATAACACTGGTTTACATCCAAAAAATACCAAGAACGCCACACGCCTAGATAAGTTAATTGGGACCTCCTGAACACGAAAAACGCTTATTTTTTTTTTTTCTAAGTACCGTTTTTTAGATAACGGTACCTTTGTGTTTTTCGGTGTATGGTCCCACTCAAACCCTTGTGGAGCCCAACCGAGAAGTCCGATCTAGATAAATGGCATATCGTTGCAAAGGTAATTGAATGCGTTTTTTGTCGATATGCAGATATACAGATCGATATACAGATCTGGAATGTTTTATTTTTTACCATGTCTGGCACATGGTTCTGGCCAGACATATTTCATTTTCATGCTTCAATTTAGCATACTTCTATTTTGTGAATAATTTTACGCAGGTAGATTTGTTGCGTTGTTAGTATATTATGGCTGATGAACTGGAATATATTTATAATACACGCTTGCGTAGCGCGAATTTGCAACCCCAATTGTCAGAGGCATTAGTGCGTGATTTTCAAAGTCAGGTAGAAGAAGCTGATGATGTTTTTGAAAACGATGGTGACGACACTGCTGATTATGTGCCAGAAGATGATGCATCAGACATAGAAAATGATTTGGAAATTGAACCTAACGAACTTTATGATAGTGATGAAGACGTAGATGAAGAAGAAGAAAGTGGAAATGATGCTGAAGCATGTGGGTGAAGATAAATATGTCGAACTAAATATGTTTCGACGTAATATCTTACGTCTTCACATATTTCAAATACGTTTTTCGTATTTGGGACATTTTTCCAAATATGTTTTTGACAAGCTATTAAATATGTTTTCGTATTTGTGACATATTTCAAATATCAAATTATTAAATACATACATATGTATCTTCGTATTTGTTACATATTTAATGAAATTTGAAAGAACTTAAAAATTGTATTACAAATACAATATGTGGACAAACTGGAAGACCTTACAGGATGGGACATACCTCATTTTAAAGCTAATTACGCCCAAATTTGTAATCTATTTTGCTTTTGGAGAAAAAAACCTCTGGGCTATTTTTAAAAATTTTTTTAAGTTCTCAGATGTACTAGTAGTGATTCTCTGAGGGATTTTTGAAAATTTTGGACAAACTGGAAGACCTTACAGTATGGCATATACCTCATTTTAAAGCTAATTACGCCCAAATTTGTAATCTATTTTGCTTTTGGAGAAAAAAACCTCTAGGCTATTTTTAAAAATTTTTTTAAGTTCTCAGATGTACTAGTAGTGATTCTTTGAGGGATTTTTGAAAATTTTGGACAAACTGGAAGACCTTATAGGATGGGACATACCTTATTTTAAAGCTAATTACGCCCAAATTTGTAATCTATTTTGCTTTTGGAGAAAAAACCTCTGGGCTATTTTTAAAACATTTTTTAATTTCTCAGATGTACTAGTGGTGATTCTCTGAGAGATTTTTGAAAATTTTGGACAAACTGGAAGACCTCATTTTAAAGCTAATTACGCCCAAATTTATAATCTATTTTGCTTTTGGAGAAAAAAACCTCTGGGCTATTTTTAAAAATTTTGTAAGTTCTCAGATGTACTAGTAGTGATTCTCTGAGGGATTTTTGAAAATTTTGGACAAACTGGAAGACCTTACAGGATGGGACATACCTCATTTTAAAGCTAATTACGCCTAAATTTGTAATCTATTTTGCTTTTGGAGAAAAAAACCTCTGGGCTATTTTTAAAACATTTTTTAAGTTCTCAGATGTAATAGTAGTGATTCTCTGAGGGATTTTTGAAAATTTTGGACAAACTGGAAGACCTTACAGGATGGGACATACCTCATTTTAAAGCTAATTACGCCTAAATTTGTAATCTATTTTGCTTTTGGAGAAAAAAAACCTCTGGGCTATTTTTATAATTTTTTTAAGTTCTCAGATGTACTAGTAGTGATTCTCTGAGGGATTTTTTAAAATTTTGGACAAACTGGAAGACCTTACAGGATGGGACATACCTCATTTTAAAGCTAATTACGCCCAAATTTGTAATATATTTTGCTTTTGGAGAAAAAAACCTCTGGGCTATTTTTAAAACATTTTTTAAGTTCTCAGATGTACTAGTAGTGATTCTCTGAGGGATTTTTGAAAATTTTGGACAAACTGGAAGACCTTACAGGATGGGACATACCTCATTTTAAAGCTAATTACGCCCAAATTTGTAATCTATTTTGCTTTTGGAGAAAAAAACCTCTGGGCTATTTTTAAAACATTTTTTAAGTTCTCAGATGTACTAGTAGTGATTCTCTGACGGATTTTTGAAAATTTTGGACAAACTGGAAGACCTTACAGGATGGGACATACCTCATTTTAAAGTTAATTACGCCCAAATTTGTAATCTATTTTGCTTTTGGTGAAAAAAACCTCTGGGCTATTTTTAAAAATTTTTTTTAAGTTCTCAGATGTACTAGTAGTGATTCTCTGAGGGATTTTTGAAAATTTTGGACAAACTGGAAGACCTTACAGGATGGGACATACCTCATTTTAAAGCTAATTACGCCCAAATTTGTAATCTATTTTGCTTTTGGAGAAAAAAAACTCTGGGCTATTTTTAAAAATTTTTTTAAGTTCTCAGATGTACTAGTAGTGATTCTCTGTGGGATATTTGAAAATTTTGGACAAACTGGAAGACCTTACAGGATGGGACATACCTCATTTTAAAGCTAATTACGCCCACATTTGTAATATATTTTGCTTTTGGAAAAAAAACCTCTGAGCTATTTTTAAAACATTTTTTAAGTTCTCTGATGTACTGGTAGTGATTCTCTGACGGATTTTTGAAAATTTTGGACAAACTGGAAGACCTTACAGGATGGGACATACCTCATTTTAAAGCTAATTACGCCCAAATTTGTAATCTATTTTGCTTTTGGAGAAAAAAACCTCTGGGCTATTTTTTAAAATTTTTTTAAGTTCTCAGATGTACTAGTGATTCTCTGAGGGATTTTTGAAAATTTTGGACAAACTGGAAGACCTTACAGGATGGGACATACCTCATTTTAAAGCTAATTACGCCCAAATTTGTTATATATTTTGCTTTTGGAGAAAAAAACCTCTGGGCTATTTTTAAAACATTTTTTAAGTTCTCAGATGTACTAGTGATTCTCTGACGGATTTTTGAAAATTTTGGACAAACTGGAAGACCTTACAGGATGGGACATACCTCATTTTAAAGTTAATTACGCCCAAATTTGTAATCTATTTTGCTTTTGGTGAAAAAAACCTCTGGGCTATTTTTAAAAATTTTTTTAAGTTCTCAGATGTACTAGTAGTGATTCTCTGAGGGATTTTTGAAAATTTTGGACAAACTGGAAGACCTTACAGGATGGGACATACCTCATTTTAAAGCTAATTACGCCCAAATTTGTAATCTATTTTGCTTTTGGAGAAAAAAAAACTCTGGGCTATTTTTAAAATTTTTTTTAAGTTCTCAGATGTACTAGTGATTCTCTGAGGGATTTTTGAAAATTTTGGACAAACTGGAAGACCTTACAGGATGGGACATACCTCATTTTAAAGCTAATTACGCCCAAATTTGTAATCTATTTTGCTTTTGGAGAAAAAAACCTCTGGGCTATTTTTTAAATTTTTTTTAAGTTCTCAGATGTACTAGTGATTCTCTGAGGGATTTTTGAAAATTTTGGACAAGCTGGAAGACCTTACAGAATGGGACATACCTCATTTTAAAGCTAATTAAGCCTAAATTTGTAATCTATTTTGCTTTTGGAGAAAAAAACCTCTGGGCTATTTTTAAATTTTTTTTTTTAGTTCTCAGATGTACTAGTGATTCTCTGAGGGATTTTTGAAAATTTTGGACAAACTGGAAGACCTTACAGGATGGGACATACCTCATTTTAAAGCCAATTACGCCCAAATTTGTAATCTATTTTGCTTTTGGAGAAAAAAACCTCTGGGCTATTTTTAAAAATTTTTTTAAGTTCTCAGATGTACTAGTAGTGATTCTTTGAGGGATTTTTGAAAATTTTGGACAAACTGGAAGACCTTACAGGATGGGACATACCTCATTTTAAAGCTAATTACGCCCAAATTTGTTATCTATTTTGCTTTTGGAGAAAAAAACCTCTGGGCTATTTTTAAAATTTTTTTTAAGTTCTCAGATGTACTAGTGATTCTCTGAGGGATTTTTGAAAATTTTGGACAAGCTGGAAGACCTTACAGGATGGGACATACCTCATTTTAAAGCTAATTAAGCCTAAATTTGTAATCTATTTTGCTTTTGGAGAAAAAAACCTCTGGGCTATTTTTAAAATTTTTTTTAAGTTCTCAGATGTACTAGCTATTCTCTGAGGGATTTTTGAAAATTAGCTTTAAAATGAGGTATGTCCCATCCTGTAAGGTCTTCCAGTTTGTCCAAAATTTTCAAAAATCCCTCAGAGAATCACTACTAGTACATCTGAGAACTTAAAAAATATTTTAAAAATAGCCCAGAGGTTTTTTTCTCCAAAAGCAAAATAGATTACAAATTTAGGCGTAATTAGCTTTAAAATGAGGTATGTCCCATCCTGTAAGGTCTTCCAGTTTGTCCAAAATTTTTAAAAATCCGTCAGAGAATTACTACTAGTACATCAGAGAACTTAAAAAATGTTTTAAAAATAGCCCAGAGGTTTTTTTTCCAAAAGCAAAATATATTACAAATTTGGGCGTAATTAGCTTTAAAATGAGGTATGTCCCATCCTGTAAGGTCTTCCAGTTTGTCCAAAATTTTCAAAAATCCCTCAGAGAATCACTACTAGTACATCTGAGAACTTAAAAAATGTTTTAAAAATAGCCCAGAGGTTTTTTTTTTCCAAAAGCAAAATAGATTACAAATTTGGGCGTAATTAGCATTAAAATGAGGTATGTCCCATCCTGTAAGGTCTTCCAGTTTGTCCAAAATTTTCAAAAATCCGTCAGAGAATCACTACTAGTACATCTGAGAACTTAAAAAATGTTTTAAAAATAGCCCAGAGGTTTTTTTCTCCAAAAGCAAAATATATTACAAATTTGGGCGTAATTAGCTTTAAAATGAGGTATGTCCCATCCTGTAAGGTATTCCAGTTTGTCCAAAATTTTCAAAAATCCCTCAGAGAATCACTACTAGTACATCTGAGAACTTAAAAAAAATTTTAAAAATAGCCCAGAGGTTTTTTTCACCAAAAGCAAAATAGATTACAAATTTGGGCGTAATTAGCTTTAAAATGAGGTATGTCCCATCCTGTAAGGTCTTCCAGTTTGTCCAAAATTTTCAAAAATCCCTCAGAGAATCACTACTAGTACATCTGAGAACTTAAAAAAATTTTTAAAAATAGCCCAGAGGTTTTTTTCACCAAAAGCAAAATAGATTACAAATTTGGGCGTAATTGGCTTTAAAATGAGGTATGTCCCATCCTGTAAGGTCTTCCAGTTTGTCCAAAATTTTCAAAAATCCCTCTGAGAATCACTACTAGTACATCTGAGAACTTAAAAAAATTTTTAAAAATAGTCCAGAGGTTTTTTTCACCAAAAACAAAATAGATTACAAATTTGGGCGTAATTAGTTTTAAAATGAGGTATGTCCCATCCTGTAAGTTCTTCCAGTTTGTCCAAAATTTTCAAAAATCCCTCAGAGAATCACTACTAGTACATCTGAGAACTTAAAAAATGTTTTAAAAATAGCCCAGAAGTTTTTTTCTCCAAAAGCAAAATATATTACAAATTTGGGCGTAATTAGCTTTAAAATGAGGTATGTCCCATCCTGTAAGGTCTTCCAGTTTGTCCAAAATTTTCAAAAATCCCTCAGAGAAGCACTACTAGTACATCTGAGAACTTAAAAAATATTTTAAAAATAGCCCAGAGGTTTTTTTCTCCAAAAGCAAAATAGATTACAAATTTGGGCGTAATTAGCTTTAAAATGAGGTATGTCCCATCCTGTAAGGTCTTCCAGTTTGTCCAAAATTTTCAAAAATCCCTCAGAGAATCACTACTAGTACATCTGAGAACTTACAAAATTTTTTAAAAATAGCCCAGAGGTTTTTTTCTCCAAAAGCAAAATAGATTACAAATTAAGGCGTAATTAGCTTTAAAATGAGGTATGTCCCATCCTGTAAGGTCTTCCAGTTTGTCCAAAATTTTCAAAAATCCCTCAGAGAATCACTACTAGTACATCTGAGAACTTACAAAATTTTTTAAAAATAGCCCAGAGGTTTTTTTCGCCACAAGCAGAATAGATTACAAATAAAGGCGTAATTAGCTTTAAAATGAGGTATGTCCCATCCTGTATGGTCTTCCAGTTTGTCCAAAATTTTCAAAAATCCCTCAGAGAATCACTACTAGTACATCTGAGAACTTACAAAATTTTTTAAAAATAGCCCAGAGGTTTTTTTCTCCAAAAGCAAAATAGATTACAAATTTAGGCGTAATTAGCTTTAAATTGAGGTTTGTCCCATCCTGTATGGTCTTCCAGTTTGTCAAAAATTTTCAAAAATCCCTCAGAGAATCACTACTAGTACATCTGAGAACTTACAAAATTTTTTAAAAGTAGCCCAGAGGTTTTTTTCTCCAAAAGCAAAATAGATTACAAATTTAGGCGTAATTACCTTTAAAATGAGGTATGTCCCATCCTGTAAGGTCTTCCAGTTTGTCCAAAATTCTCAAAAATCCCTCAGAGAATCACTACTAGTACATCTGAGAACTTACAAAATTTTTTAAAAATAGCCCAGAGGTTTTTTTCTCCAAAAGCAAAATAGATTACAAATTTAGGCGTAATTAGCTTTAAAATGAGGTATGTCCCATCCTGTAAGGTCTTCCAGTTTGTCCAAAATTTTCAAAAATCCCTCAGAGAATCACTACTAGTACATCTGAGAACTTACAAAATTTTTTAAAAATAGCCCAGAGGTTTTTTTCTCCAAAAGCAAAATAGATTACAAATTTAGGCGTAATTAGCTTTAAAATGAGGTATGTCCCATCCTGTAAGGTCTTCCAGTTTGTCCAAAATTTTCAAAAATCCCTCAGAGAATCACTACTAGTACATCTGAGAACTTACAAAATTTTTTAAAAATAGCCCAGAGGTTTTTTTCTCCAAAAGCAAAATAGATTACAAATTAAGGCGTAATTAGCTTTAAAATGAGGTATGTCCCATCCTGTAAGGTCTTCCAGTTTGTCCAAAATTTTCAAAAATCCCTCAGAGAATCACTACTAGTACATCTGAGAACTTAAAAAATGTTTTAAAAATAGCCCAGAGGTTTTTTTCTCCAAAAGCAAAATAGATTACAAATTTAGGCGTAATTAGCTTTAAAATGAGGGATGTCCCATCCTGTAAGGTCTTCCAGTTTGTCCAACATTTTCAAAAATCCCTCAGAGAATCACTACTAGTACATCTGAGAACTTACAAAATTTTTTAAAAATAGCCCAGAGGTTTTTTTTTTCCAAAAGCAAAATAGATTACAAATTTAGGCGTAATTAGCTTTAAAATGAGGTATGTCCCATCCTGTAAGATCTTCCAGTTTGTCCAAAATTTTCAAAAATCCCTCAGAGAATCACTACTAGTACATCTGAGAACTAACAACATTTTTTAAAAATAGCCCAGAGGTTTTTTTCTCCAAAAGCAAAATAGATTACAAATTTAGGCGTAATTAGCTTTAAAATGAGGTATGTCCCATCCTGTAAGGTCTTCCAGTTTGTCCAAAATTTTCAAAAATCCCTCAGAGAATCACTACTAGTACATCTGAGAACTTACAAAATTTTTTAAAAATAGCACAGAGGTTTTTTTCTCCAAAAGCAAAGTAGATTACAAATTAAGGCGTAATTAGCTTTAAAATGAGGTATGTCCCATCCTGTAAGGTCTTCCAGTTTGTCCAAAATTTTCAAAAATCCCTCAGAGAATCACTACTAGTACATCTGAGAACTTACAAAATTTTTTTTAAATAGCCCAGAGGTTTTTTTCTCCAAAAGCAAAATAGATTACAAATTCAGGCGTAATTAGCTTTAAAATGAGGTATGTCCCATCCTGTATGGTCTTCCAGTTTGTCCAAAATTTTCAAAAATCCCTCAGAGAATCACTACTAGTACATCTGAGAACTTACAAAATTTTTTAAAAATAGCCCAGAGGTTTTTTTCTCCAAAAGCAAAATAGATTACAAATTTAGGCGTAATTAGCTTTAAAATGAGGTATGTCCCATCCTGTAAGGTCTTCCAGTTTGTCCAAAATTTTCAAAAATCCCTCAGAGAATCACTACTAGTACATCTGAGAACTTACAAAATTTTTTAAAAATAGCCCAGAGGTTTTTTTCTCCAAAAGCAAAATAGATTACAAATTTAGGCGTAATTAGCTTTAAAATGAGGTATGTCCCATCCTGTAAGGTCTTCCAGTTTGTCCAAAATTTTCAAAAATCCCTCAGAGAATCACTACTAGTACATCTGAGAACTTACAAAATTTTTTAAAAATAGCCCAGAGGTTTTTTTCTCCAAAAGCAAAATAGATTACAAATTTAGGCGTAATTAGCTTTAAAATGAGGTATGTCCCATCCTGTAAGGTCTTCCAGTTTGTCCACATATTGTATTTGCAATAAATTTTTTAAGTTCTTTCAAATTTCATTAAATATGTAACAAATACGAAGATACATATGTATGTATTTAATAATTTGATATTTGAAATATGTCACAAATACGAAAACATATTTAAAAGCTTGTCAAAAACATATTTGGAAAAATGTCCCAAATACGAAAAACGTATTTGAAATATGTGAAGACGTAAGATGTTACGTCGAAACATATTTAGTTCGACATATTTATCTTCACCCACATGAAGATACATATGTATGTATTTAATAATTTGATATTTGAAATATGTCACAAATACGAAAACATATTTAATAGCTTGTCAAAAACATATTTGGAAAAATGTCCCAAATACGAAAAAGTATTTGAAATATGTGAAGACGTAAGATATTACGTCGAAACATATTTAGTTCGACATATTTATCATCACCCACATTGCTGAAGCAGCAAATTAAGTCGACTCCAGCTGTTTTTATGGTAAAGACGGTACTAAATGGAAAGAAACTGAACCCCCTGCATCTCGTTTGCGCCAGCATAATATCATACGATTTCAATCTGGAACAAAAACAGGGCTCACCAATCCAGTTGAGGTATTCAAGCTATTTTTCTCAACCAATATTACGTTCGTCATCATTAGTGAAACAAATCGGCATGGGCGAGAATCAATTAGAAAATGGAATGAAGAACATCCAGAGTCTACCCAAAGAAAATGGATTGATTTGACAAGCTCTGAGCTAGATGCATTCATTGGGATTTTGTTGGCTTCTGGTCTCAGCCATAATAATATGCAAGACTCCAGTATATTGTGGCGTTCTGATTCGCTGCCCATATTCCGTGCGGCTATGTCGCACAAACGATTCATTACTCTGTCCAGATATATTCGTTTCGATAATAGTCGTACGCGGGCATTCCGACAGCAAACAGATAAAGCAGCTCCTATCCGGGACCTTTGGAATTTTCTCAATGAAAATCTACAAAATTATTATGAACCATCGATGAGCAGTTGTTTCCGTATCGTGGGCGCACAAAGTTCGCCCAATATATCCCATCAAAACCTGCAAGGTATGGGATCAAAGGGAGACAATCGGGAGATAAATCAAGGTGAAAACGTTCTAATGTATTTCGCAAATTGTTACGCAAACAGCGGCAGAACAATTATTTCTGATAATTTTTTCACCTCATTGAACGGCGCTAAACGACTTGCTGCTATGGGACTGGCATTTGTTGGCGCCATTCGAGCAAACAAAAGATGTCTTCCTAAGGAAGTTATGAAGAGCACCAGACGACCAATTCTTTCAAGTGTGTTTGGTTTTCATGAAAATCTTGTTGCACTTTGCAGCTACGTGCCCAAAAAAAATAAGGCAGTCAATTTAATTTCAACCGTGCATTACACGAAACATGTTGAAGGCGTAGCCATGAAACCGGAAGCAAATTTATTTTATAATTCAACTAAAGCCGGAGTCGATACGATGGATCAAATGCTAACTCATTACACAACAAAACGGTCAACCAGACGCTGGACATACGCGTTTTTCTGCAACATGATTGATGTGATGGCATTGGCAAGTTACATTATATGTGTTATAACTTGGCACTACAACTGCGATGGCACCGCTGTAACCGGTAATCAGAAATAATTTGCATCACTATGATGATAAGCTTTTTTTTCTCGTTTGATCTCGGTCTGATGTTGACAACGTGTTTTTTCCGATATAGTTACCACTCTAAATCCGTAATTGTTGTATCCTACTCCATTTTGAATTAATTAATAGTTATGTTAAATTAAATTGAAGTAAATAAAATTATTATATGAGTTCTTAAAATAAAACACAAAACGTTTACTAAATACACGCAAAAATTACAATAAATTGGCGACGAGTGTAAAATAGTAATTAAACAAAATGGACGCCACACAGTTTAAAGCCTTTATGGATATTCAACAGAAAATTCTAGAACGAATGAGCAACAACACACATACAGAGAGTGGCGGTTCAATGTCTTTAAATCTTGGTTCTAACACAGCACTAGTACCAAATTTTGAAGTACTAGATACAACAAAGGAATCATTTCGAAATTACAAATTGAGGTTTGAAAATTATACGCAGATGAAGGGCATAAATACCAACAAACAATATTGTGCAAGTTTACTACTAAACTCAATTGGGCAGAAAAATTTTGGCATAGTTACGGCACTCGCAGCTCCTGGTAACCCAAGCGATCTTAAATATGACGCGCTGATAAAGCTGCTGCAAGAACACCTATCACCACAGCAAAACGTGTTGGTAGCTCAACATCAATTCTTGTCAAAATACCAAGAAAACGGCTCAATTGCAGATTTCGTAGCAAAGTTAAGAGAAGATATTGGTGACTGTGAGTTTTATTGCGAATTTAAAAAGTCAGTGGCAAATATCTTTCTTCGCGCTCAGTTTATTCGCGGCATAAAAGACAACAGTATACGAGAGCAATTATTGCAAAACAAATTATGCGATTTTCAAGAAATCGTAATGAAAGCACTTGCGCTGGAAGCAGCTAAACAGGACTCAAAAGAACTTGCACATAAAACGAGTCTGTCAACGCCGACAGAAATCAATATAAATAGAATCTCAGGTGAAATGAAGGTTCAACATAAGCACAAGCCAAACAAAAACAAATCGAACAGAGGAGCAGTCAACGTTGACTTTAAATCGTTGGGCCTTAATGGAAGTAATAAACGTAACCTCAAATGCTCTGAATGCGGGAAATACGGCCATGTGGTAAAGGTCTGTATTAAAGCACGTATGGGAAAAAATACTTCAAATCAAGAATCAACTAATCAAATAGAAGACACACATCAGTACGGGGTTCTGAATGTGGTCGATGTACATAACAACAATTCCGAAGATTCGGACAAAATTTTTATAACAATCAGTATTGAAGGGAAAACCGTAAAATTTTAAATCGATACTGGATCGAAATATACATTTTTGCCACGAGACCAGTTTTACAAGCTTAACCTAAAAGTTCCGTTTTTGGCAACGGGTATCACTTTTAAATCGTACACCTCGGACACTTTTAAAACCGATGGGAAAGTACAAGTTAGAGGACAATATAACAACGTATCAATATTGGACGAGATTTATATTGTTCCGGAAAATTTTACAGCTATAATGGGGCGTGATTGGTGTCGCAAATTAAATTTAAAAATTAATTTGAATGAAATAAACTGCACGCACGCAACAAATCAAGTAAGTGGATTCGATATATCAAGTATTATTAGTAATGACTTTAAAGAGATTTTTGAACAAAGAGTTGGATGTGTTAAACAATACACGGTCTCACTTAAACTACGGAAAGACGCGAAGCCTATTTTCAATAGGGAACGGGAAATACCGTATGCTCTAATCGAAAAAGTTGATCGGGAACTTGACCAGCTTGAAGAGACGGGACTTATCACAAAAACCGAAACCAGTGACTGGGGTTCCCCGCTGGTCGTAATACCAAAGGCTGATGGAGGCATACGGCTGTGCGTAGATTATAAAGTGGGTGTAAACGTACGGCTAGTGGATGCACACAGCCCGATACGGAAAATTCAAGATATTTTCGATAGCTTACGTAATTCAAAATTTTTTTGTAAACTGGATCTGTATAGAGCATATTTACATATGCCGGTGGATGAAGACCCTAGCAAAATCCAAACAATGGCAACGCATAGAGGTACTTATAGGGTAAATAGGCTATCGTTTGGCATTAAGACAGCGCCATCTGAATTCAATAGAATTATAAATCAAATTTTACAAGAGATTCCTAAAACGGAAGCGTATTTTGACGACATTATCGTCCATGGAGAAACAAAATTGGAGTGTAGAGAAAATTTAGTTAAATGTTTGAAGCAATTAGTAAAGCACGATCTACATCTAAATAAAGGGAAATGCAGTTTTTTCCTCGAGGAAATTGAATTTTTGGGTCACACGATAAGACACAATCAAATACTAAAATCGAAGAATAAAATAGCAGCCATAATGGATATGCCAAAACCAAAATCAGGGGATGAGGTGAAGCGGTTCTTGGGAATGATTACGTACTACGCACGATTTATTCCTAATTGTTCATCAATCACGGCACCGTTACGTAAGCTTATTAAAGCGAACACAAGATTGTGTTGGGACCGCAGTATCCACTACAGCTGGCGTGTGATGCGAGCCCGACGGGTATTGCAGGGGTGTTGTCGCACGTTATTGAGGGACAAGAACGGCCTGTTTCATTCGCGTCAAGGTCGCTCACAGATGCCGAAAAAAATTACTCTCAAATTGACCGGGAGGCCTTGGCCATTGTTTTTTCGGTTGACCACTTCTACCAATATTTATTTGGAAAACAGTTTACGCTCATTACTGACAACCAACCGTTAGTTCGGATATTTCACCAAAATGCCAAGTTACCACGAATGACGTATTCACGCCTTCAGCGATATGCAGCATTTCTTTCGGGGTTTGATTACAAGGTAATATACAAGAAGGGCAGTGAGAATGTGAATGCAGACTGTTTATCGAGGGCGCCAACAAAGCCACAAATGTTAACAGACACTGCTATTAACGAAGAAGTTAATAGAATTTGCCAATATTCAATACAACAGATCTCATCGTTAAACTTGGATTTCAAAACTCTTTAAATCGAAACGGTGAAAGATAAAAAACTGCTATCAATCATTCAAAACCTTCAAAATAATCCAGTCGAAGATACCATGTTTACACTCAACAATGGAATCGTTTTTAGAGGACAACGCGTAGTAATACCTTCTAGTTTGCAACAAGTAGTTTTAGCAGAATTACATCAAACACACATTGGAATTTCAAAGATGAAACAACTCGCCTGCAGGTATGTCTATTGGGAACACATTGACAAAGATATTGAACGGTTATCAAAACAGTGCTTGTCCTGCGCCTGCGTGAAGTCCAAACCACCTAAAAATAAACTACATTCCTGGGAAGAGCCTACAGAGAATTGGCAGAGACTCCATATCGATTATGCGGGTCTTTTTCTAGGTTTTTATTTTTTAATTGTCATCGATGCAAGATCAAAATGGGCTGAAATTGTTATAACGCCCTCATCTAGTTCAACAATTGAAATTTTGATGGATCTATTTTCAAGGCATGGTTATCCGGAAGTAATTGTATCGGATAATGCCACCATATTTACAAGTAGCGAGTTTCAATCGTTTTGCAGCAATCGAGGGATTTTTCAAAAGTTTTCAGCACCTGGGCATCCGGCCACTAACGGACTAGCCGAACGTAATGTTCAAACCTTGAAGCGTCGACTCGAGGCAATGGCAGACGATCGACGATCAGTACGTGAAAAAGTTAGAGAAATACTTTTTCGTTATCGAGCAACACCACTGTCAAGCCGTAAAAAGCCATCAGAACAATATCTGAACAGGCAAATTCGCATTCAGTTTGATGCGCTAAAACCTCCAACAGTCAGAGGGAAAACACCTTTAGATGACTGCAAAACTCGCCAACTAAGGGAGGGAGAAAGAGTTCAGGTTCGATACTATACAAACAATAAAAATGTTTGGAAGTTGGGAACGATACTTAAAAAATTGGGTCACTTGCATTACTTGGTGAAATTAGATGAAGGCTATGTTTTTAAACGTCATATTAACCAACTGCGATCAACCATGATACAGCCGAAAGGGTTGAGTCATGAAGTTCCAGCACAACAGAACGCTGAGCATAAAGGGCCTAGACTTAATTTTCAGGAAGTAGTTGAAATTCCGTCAAACGCGAATAACACTGCGGAAAAATCAGTGACAGGTGATCAAAGTGCAACGAGTACTACTCCTCAACAAGAACCAGCAATTTTGCAAAGACCTCAGCGACTACGTCGCCCCCCTACTTATTTGAATGACTATGTTTCGGACGCCGGAGGCAACTTATAAGCGGGGGAGAACTGTTATAACTTGGCACTACAACTGCGATGGCAACGCTGTAACCGGTAATCAGAAATAATTTGCACCACTATGATGATAAGCTTTTTTTTCTCGTTTGATCTCGGTCTGATGTTGACAACGTGTTTTTTTTCGATATAGTTACCACTCTAAATCCGTAATTGTTGTATCCTACTCCATTTTGAATTAATTAATAGTTATGTTAAATTAAATTGAAGTAAATAAAATTATTATATGAGTTCTTAAAATAAAACACAAAACGTTTACTAAATACACGCAAAAATTACAATAATATGTAAGCTAAATGATGAAAATACAAGAAAAGAAAGAAGGCATATTTTTATATAAACTTGCAAAGTAATTGGTACTGGCCAACGTTGAAAATCGCATCAATAATCCGCACATTGTGGCTCAACCAACAACTCGTATAGCATTTGAAGCGTTCTTTGGGAGACCTCTCAATATAGCAAACCTTAATGTGGCTTCACGCAGTGGTCCAGACACATTAGCTGCCAAAAAAGATTGCAGAATTTGCCTGCAGCAAGGTGACAAAATACGCCGTAAGACACGCTTTTTTGCTGCAAATGCAACAATCCTGTTTGTCAGAAACATTCAAAAGTAGATTATTTATGTTTTTGTAGCCTTCCGCAAAATTCTGAATAAAAAAATCAATGTATTCTTCATAATAATTTTCTATTTTGTCATAAACATTTATTACTTTACCCATAGTAAAAAGAAATATATATAGAACAAAAAAATTGTTGCCCTTTTCATTCCAAAGATTTTTTTCAGGTCTATTTTTTCTTCCTCAGGTAGCTAATAACATAGTAAAAAGAAATAGAAACACAATATATAACAAATATTTTCCTATCTTAGTAAAAAATTTAACGGCAAACAGCCCTTATTTCCATACAAATGCATGTAAATGTATAGGGGTCTGGCCAGACACCATGTGCCAGAACTAAGGGCTCCAAATATGTGCCTGACGAAGGGTTAATAAAAAAACACCATTTTGGAATTTCATTTCATTATTATTAATATATAAAATTTATTAATAAAAACACATATATTGAATGAAAATTTTTCAAAAAAAACTTTTAAATTATTACCAATCAACACAAAGCCAAATGTTATTTTCAAATAGGTTTAAACAAGGATCGAGCCAATTTTAAAATTCGTTGATTTGCACAAGAAGGTTTAAACTATGGTTTTAAGGTAATATTCGCTTATAAATAAAATTTGAACGAATTTTGCTTAAAATAGTTTTGAATGTTTTAAATGTTTATGAATACGGCTGTAAAAATTTACTGAATACTGCAATTTTTTCAGTAAGCACTAAAATTTTACTGGTTACTGAAAATTTTTCAGTAAGCAGTAATTTTGAAATTTTTAATACATTATTTTTTTACTGCAAATGACATTGTAAAATAAAGTTTAGTTATTACTGTTAAAGTTAACGAGAAGCCCAGTTTTTCGTTCTCTTGTAAACTTGTGATTTTCCAGATAGCACTTTGAGTTTAAGCCCTCGAAATATAAAAAAAAAAAACCTTTTCTGTCTCTACTGAAAATTATTTAATTTTGAGTTGAGTCACCTTTATTTTCATTTTAGCTTTTGGAGTCGGTATTAGAACTATTTTTAAACGACTCAACAGCTCTGATTCATACATAAGTATGTATGTTCGTGTGCACAACAATTGTCAAAACACTTACCATGAATGTCATGAGGATTATCCAAAGGTTTGGAACCACCCCATATGACGGCAAATGTTGCAGTCAAGTTTGGTGATCTGGAAGTATATTGAAATTCCATGTTGTCGCAGTAAATTGTATCACCTAACAGTTGAGCATTTAAGCTAGTTACACGACCTTCAATGTTAAATTGGCAAACAAATCGAGTTTGAACTATGAACTGTCCAATAATATGTACTTTAACTTTAATAGATTTACTAGTACCAGCGGCAACTAAAACCTCACTGCCATCTCCTGTGGCATTGATTGTGGGGCAGAAACCAGGACCGGAACGATAGCTGGGACCTATTCGACTTACTCCCGTAACAAGTATATCATTACGACAATTTTCCGCAGTATCATGTGTGCACCGATGCGCTTCAACACACCAATCACACGGGAATTCTGATGAAACACATCGTGTACATGAGGAATGTGTACTGCAGTCGAAAAATGTAAAATCAGTTGATACTAAATCCGGACCATTTCGAGTGCGTACCGACAATTTAGCTGTAAAGTGATGTTTACCTTGTTGAATTTGTGGCAACATGTCAGTTCGGGGTGTCGTACAATTAACACCGTTGCGTTTTTTTGTGGCATTTGTAAACAGGGCCTTTTCCTCTGTGGTAAAAGCACAAACCAAATTTTCTTTGAGCTGGGGCAAATGGTCGATTATTAATTCTAATGTACGAGCCGTGGTGCGTTGTAATTGATGTGGCATTACGCTAGTTATTGTTGTACATTTACCGGTTTTGTAACTAATCCAGTAAAGAGGATCGTTAACATCATCCTGACATGTAGATCTTGGCGAACACTTATTTTCTAAGGAGCACCACCCACAATAAGGATCACGTGCTCCTAGACATTCACCACAGTTCTTGTAATCACTGCAGTCGTATACTTTAGTTTTGGCCACTTGAGATTGCGACATTACATATAAATGGAGATTTTGATTATCAAAATGCATATCCCGGTGAATTGGAGATCCAACATTTATTTTTATGTTAGCATACTCATTTGCTATAGTACTAGATTCGACAACAACTTTCTTCAAAAAACCATTCTTAGTACCAATAAATGCCACTGTATATCCACTTGTACTTGTTGCAGCTATCGATGTTAAATTATCTTTAAACATGGCCACAGGAACTGCAGTAATAGGCTGATCTCCACCTAAAGGTGAATTAACATCAAGACCACAAAAGTCTTCGCCAATTGTTTGTAATTTAGTTGGTACACATGCCATATTTGGTGATATAAAATCTAGACCTCTTGAGCCAACACCGTTAAAACAGGACTTTATATTTTGCATGAATTTTCGACGAATAGCTTTCAACGAGTATATGCACAAAGCCGAGTTATCCGTTGATTGATTACCACGTCCTTCAGAAAAAACGGCAAACAGGACGTCATCCTGTGGTGTTATCGACAGATTATCGGCTAAATCAGCACTAGGTTTGCCAAGATAAGCAGCCTGTACAAGATTATATTTTGTACCCCCTTGCTCAGTGCTTATACAGTCCACGGGTATTTCCGTATACGAATAATAATTGGAATCTTCTTGACAAATGCGGACAAGTTTTGTTATATATTCTTTGGGACTTGAATGATGATTGTGCTTTAATTGTGTAGTCAAAAAGTACGAGAAACGTTCCGAGCTAAAACCATAAATGTAGGTAACCAAGTATCCTTCTCTAGCATACGAATTTATAAATGTGCGAGTACCAGTAGTAACTGCTGACGACGCTATTTGAAACATTTTCGTTTTTTCTAACGAACGAGAAGCAACCGCAGGTATTTCACTACGATACGGTGAATTATTTGTGTATGTCACTCCCACATACATAACATTTGTTACAGGATGCTGAGGAGGACCTGGAGCAATAAATGCCACAGTGGAAGAATTGGCATCATTTGCCACCACTGCGTCGGGTACTTCTTGCTCAACGATTGATACATTTTGCAGATTTCTTACAGTGCATGTACCCTGGAAAAGGCTTCCGCAGACTATCAGACGAGAAGTAGCACGATCGATTAATAAAACCTTATTATAATTATCGGTGGGTTTGCGTTGGGCATGTACAGGACAATCTAGTATTGAACATTCGACCGAATCATTTTGTGGGCCTGTTTTAACGGTTTCGTGAATTTCTAAATCGGGGGATAATTGAAACAATCGATTTACTCCTCCAACATAAACACGACCAGTAACCGTATCTACAACCAAATGATTTAATGTTGTGGCAACGTTAACCTTATGTGTAATAATTGTACTAAAATTTTTGTTTTCTTCTAATATTGAAGACGTCACTGCCGATTCAGCGGTTGAGGATATACTTTTATTTAATTTTTCATTTTTCTTAAGCAACTGTAGTCTAGAGGATGCTAAAGAAAATGAAGAATTATTAGTATTTTCAGTTCTTAAATCAGCTGTTTCAAGCTTGCTAATTCTATACAATGATGTGTCAGAACTAGTAAATTGTATTCCATTACGAGCAGGAGTTAACAATGTTCCCGTTGATACATGTGATTGATGGGACGGCGACTTTAAGGTAGACGTAGGCGATGATACTGTTGAAGTTTCTGAAGCTTTTTGGCTACTTATTTGTATAGATGAAACACATTGCATAACCAACATAACTGTTAGGCAGGAAGGAATAGGTATCTTCATTTTTTCACCACAACATATGATTTCTAAAACGAGAGACATTTAAAAGAAAATTGTAATAATTTTATCTGTTTTAAAACAAATACAAGTAATGGAAATGTATCAATTAGATGACTTTAACTTGTTAATATATTTTTTTTCTCGAGATCTTGTTACCATGAACCCATGTTGTAGTTGGAAGTGTTAGAAAAACTACTATAGTCCGGACTAGCGAGTGTCCGGACAATTGGTGACTAATCGTATATACTAAGCCCCTGCACGAATGCATTTGTTTCTTGTACACAGTTCTCCACACCAAATTATTGTAGATAGTTTCAAATAAATATGTGATAAGCAGTAGTTTGATTTAAACAAATCAACGCACCAAACCACACATTTGGTGTGTACGAAAACACAACAGAGAAATTAAATTAAAAACTGAAGCAAATTTTGATATGTAATTGTTGTTTTCAATATAATTTTCACCCCACCAAATTTTGTTTTTATTTTCTTAAAAGAGATAGTTAGCCGTTTATGATTCAGCGACGGGTGTACATACGTGGGGTGGATGCCTATATACATATGTATATTTTATGTTGTTTTTTATATTTTTTTTTAAAACTTTTTTTGTTTTTTTTTTTTTTTTGTATTTTTTCAAGAATACTTGCCCAACAAACGCAAAGTCAAGCGTATAAAATATGATGCTACATTATACCGTTTTCCAACTTATAGTTTTTCTTGACGAATAAGAATTATTTTTGACTTAAATTTTTCGATCGTTAAGTCTGCATTCACACGTTTCATCTTTTGATGCTCAACTCTTGCGTTTTAAGGAGAGG
Organism: Pollenia amentaria; assembly: GCA_943735925.1. Taxonomy (NCBI): domain Eukaryota; kingdom Metazoa; phylum Arthropoda; class Insecta; order Diptera; family Polleniidae; genus Pollenia; species Pollenia amentaria. Next base: position 64,647 of record CALSEU010000003.1, read on the forward strand.
GAAGCAAGAAGAAAAGGGGTTGGTACGGAGATGCCTGTACTCGCTTTGTGTTCTCATTCTTAGGTATATGAACTACAATGGCTGCATGTAAATTTTTTTCTTTTATTTTTCTCTTGGGTTCGCTTTGAATAAAAGTGTTTTTGTTTTGAAGAAAAAAAGTTGAAACCGGTTGCTACGTGTGATCATAATGTCATCTTCAAAAGGGAATTGAAAAGGAGTTGATCATCAAAAGATGAAACGTGTAAATTGAGACTAAGTAATGCTCATTTTTTGGCACAAAATTAACGATTTTTTAAATAGAAATAAAAATTTTCGTTTGAGAATTTAAATTAAAAACAAAAACAGATTTGATATTTTTATTGTTATATCAATGTTAATTTCCACACAAAAGTTTTTTTAATAACAAACAGGTTTACAGCACAAAATACTTCCGTTTAACTTACATATAAAACAATTTTTGAGATTATTTTATTTCTGAACAAACAAATAAAACTAAAAATTAAATCTTATTCGGCATGCAAAAATTAAAAGTTCGAAAATAAAAATTTATATTTTTATGGTATTTCTCATTGTGACGGTCGCTGTTTTAAAATATTTTAAATTTGTTTGTAAAACATTTTTCACCTCATTGATTTGGGACTCAATTCTGACAACCACCACCTGGATAACTATCTTGCAGTAGTGTATGTCTTGGAACTTGAATCGGTATAAGGCCAGCATGACCAAGGGTTATCCACCCATCCCCTAGCCCACCCCCATTACCTATACTCCCATCTACTCCCCTTTGTTTTCTTAAATCCCCCACTTTTAAGGTCCAGGTGGTTGATAGCAGTGCCGAGGACCTGAATGGCTAGTTAGTGGTTAAATAAACTGGTCGCGAACAGCTTCACTCTGACGCCGAGGGCAACGGTCAGTTGTTATACTAGCCTAGTCCGCGCAAGCCGTCACTGCGCGAGATGGTCCTTTTGTATAATTTAAAAAAAAGACGAAATGAATGAGTTGGTGCAGGGAATGTCACTGACAGCTTAGCAGGTTCGGTGTCAGATTCGGACTCCGACTTGCTGGGTATTCACAGAGATATTCTGCTGCAAGAGTCAGTTAATGGCAGAACTGACAGTTATGACAGAGACGGACATAATAGACTCCCCAATCGACTCTCCGTCTCGTACAGGGGTATCGGAAAGACTCGGTGACCTAACTCTGGGCTCTGATGATGAGCACGAAATAACACTGATTTCGGCTCATGATGAGGACCATAGGGATGGGCCATCGACTTCCGGAGTCACACTCGGGATGGAGAGCGGATTGGCGAGTGTATCAAAGCTCGTTGTTCGGCAAGATGCGACAGAACAGGTCACATCAGGTAGTCGAACGAGCTATGAAAAAGCCAAGAGTGCTGTGAGACCCTCCTTAGCCTTTCTAGAAAAGATAGCTAAGAAAGACTCCTCACTGCACGATGGGCGGGATAGGCATCTGCTAAGGAAGCACCGAAAGAACGTTGCTAGATTCGAACGAACCCACGGCTCTGTCGGTGCTATCCTAGGGCTTCCCTATCCTGCGGGATACACAGCAAGGGCTGCTGGGGAAACAAATGTTGTCAGTGAAGACAGCAAAGCCCCAGCACCCCCTGCTGATGAATCCTCGAATAAAACAGCGGATAACCAAAAGGAAGGTAAATGTTCAATAGTATAGTATTGTATATAGTATAGTATAGTATTGTATATAGTATAGTATAGTACTGTATATAGTATAGTATAGTATTGTATATAGTGTTGTATAGTATTGTATATAGTATAGCATAGTATAGTATTGTATATAGTATAGTATAGTAGTGTATATAGTATAGTATAGTATTTTATATAGTATAGTATAGTATAGTATATAGTATAGTATAGTATTGTTTATAGTATAGTATAGTATTGTTTATAGTATAGTATTGTATATATGTAGTATAGTAAAGTATTGTATATAGTATAGTATAGTATTGTATATAGTATAGTATAGTATTGTATATAGTATAGTATAGTATTGTATATAGTATAGTATAGTATTGTATATAGTATAGTATAGTATTGTATATAGTATAGTATAGTATTGTATATAGTATAGTATAGTATTGTATATAGTATAGTATAGTATTGTATATAGTTAGTCAATTCACAAGGTATCCTAACATGTCATATTGTCAAAATGTCCTAATATTTCACAATGGCTTAAAAATATTGTTGTACGGCTCAGCCGCTCAGCGCTGGACTTTTCTGATTAATTACGACAGCACAATAAACACAGCAAGCAACGTTCTATTTATTTAAGACACTTTTTGTTAACAAACCATCAACAATATTTTTAAACCATTGTGAAATATTAGGACATTTTGACAATATGACATGTTAGGATACCTTGTGAATTGACTAAGTATAGTATAGTATAGTATTGTATAGTATAGTATAGTATAGTATTGTATATAGTATAGTTTAGTATAGTATAGTATAGTATAGTATAGTATAGTATAGTATAGTATAGTATAGTATAGTATAGTATAGTATAGTATAGTATAGTATAGTATAGTATAGTATAGTATAGTATAGTATAGTATAGTATAGTATAGTATAGTATAGTATAGTATAGTATAGTATAGTATAGTATAGTATAGTATAGTATAGTATAGTATAGTATAGTATAGTATAGTATAGTATAGTATAGTATAGTATAGTATAGTATAGTATAGTATAGTATAGTATAGTATAGTATAGTATAGTATAGTATAGTATAGTATAGTATAGTATAGTATAGTATAGTATAGTATAGTATAGTATAGTATAGTATAGTATAGTATAGTATAGTATAGTATAGTATAGTATAGTATAGTATAGTATAGTATAGTATAGTATAGTATAGTATAGTATAGTATAGTATAGTATAGTATAGTATAGTATAGTATAGTATAGTATAGTATAGTATAGTATAGTATAGTATAGTATAGTATAGTATAGTATAGTATAGTATAGTATAGTATAGTATAGTATAGTATAGTATAGTATAGTATAGTATAGTATAGTATAGTATAGTATAGTATAGTATAGTATAGTATAGTATAGTATAGTATAGTATAGTATAGTATAGTATAGTATAGTATAGTATAGTATAGTATAGTATAGTATAGTATAGTATAGTATAGTATAGTATAGTATAGTATAGTATAGTATAGTATAGTATAGTATAGTATAGTATAGTATAGTATAGTATAGTATAGTATAGTATAGTATAGTATAGTATAGTATAGTATAGTATAGTATAGTATAGTATAGTATAGTATAGTATAGTATAGTATAGTATAGTATAGTATAGTATAGTATAGTATAGTATAGTATAGTATAGTATAGTATAGTATAGTATAGTATAGTATAGTATAGTATAGTATAGTATAGTATAGTATAGTATAGTATAGTATAGTATAGTATAGTATAGTATAGTATAGTATAGTATAGTATAGTATAGTATAGTATAGTATAGTATAGTATAGTATAGTATAGTATAGTATAGTATAGTATAGTATAGTATAGTATAGTATAGTATAGTATAGTATAGTATAGTATAGTATAGTATAGTATAGTATAGTATAGTATAGTATAGTATAGTATAGTATAGTATAGTATAGTATAGTATAGTATAGTATAGTATAGTATAGTATAGTATAGTATAGTATAGTATAGTATAGTATAGTATAGTATAGTATAGTATAGTATAGTATAGTATAGTATAGTATAGTATAGTATAGTATAGTATAGTATAGTATAGTATAGTATAGTATAGTATAGTATAGTATAGTATAGTATAGTATAGTATAGTATAGTATAGTATAGTATAGTATAGTATAGTATAGTATAGTATAGTATAGTATAGTATAGTATAGTATAGTATAGTATAGTATAGTATAGTATAGTATAGTATAGTATAGTATAGTATAGTATAGTATAGTATAGTATAGTATAGTATAGTATAGTATAGTATAGTATAGTATAGTATAGTATAGTATAGTATAGTATAGTATAGTATAGTATAGTATAGTATAGTATAGTATAGTATAGTATAGTATAGTATAGTATAGTATAGTATAGTATAGTATAGTATAGTATAGTATAGTATAGTATAGTATAGTATAGTATAGTATAGTATAGTATAGTATAGTATAGTATAGTATAGTATAGTATAGTATAGTATAGTATAGTATAGTATAGTATAGTATAGTATAGTATAGTATAGTATAGTATAGTATAGTATAGTATAGTATAGTATAGTATAGTATAGTATAGTATAGTATAGTATAGTATAGTATAGTATAGTATAGTATAGTATAGTATAGTATAGTATAGTATAGTATAGTATAGTATAGTATAGTATAGTATAGTATAGTATAGTATAGTATAGTATAGTATAGTATAGTATAGTATAGTATAGTATAGTATAGTATAGTATAGTATAGTATAGTATAGTATAGTATAGTATAGTATAGTATAGTATAGTATAGTATAGTATAGTATAGTATAGTATAGTATAGTATAGTATAGTATAGTATAGTATAGTATAGTATAGTATAGTATAGTATAGTATAGTATAGTATAGTATAGTATAGTATAGTATAGTATAGTATAGTATAGTATAGTATAGTATAGTATAGTATAGTATAGTATAGTATAGTATAGTATAGTATAGTATAGTATAGTATAGTATAGTATAGTATAGTATAGTATAGTATAGTATAGTATAGTATAGTATAGTATAGTATAGTATAGTATAGTATAGTATAGTATAGTATAGTATAGTATAGTATAGTATAGTATAGTATAGTATAGTATAGTATAGTATAGTATAGTATAGTATAGTATAGTATAGTATAGTATAGTATAGTATAGTATAGTATAGTATAGTATAGTATAGTATAGTATAGTATAGTATAGTATAGTATAGTATAGTATAGTATAGTATAGTATAGTATAGTATAGTATAGTATAGTATAGTATAGTATAGTATAGTATAGTATAGTATAGTATAGTATAGTATAGTATAGTATAGTATAGTATAGTATAGTATAGTATAGTATAGTATAGTATAGTATAGTATAGTATAGTATAGTATAGTATAGTATAGTATAGTATAGTATAGTATAGTATAGTATAGTATAGTATAGTATAGTATAGTATAGTATAGTATAGTATAGTATAGTATAGTATAGTATAGTATAGTATAGTATAGTATAGTATAGTATAGTATAGTATAGTATAGTATAGTATAGTATAGTATAGTATAGTATAGTATAGTATAGTATAGTATAGTATAGTATAGTATAGTATAGTATAGTATAGTATAGTATAGTATAGTATAGTATAGTATAGTATAGTATAGTATAGTATAGTATAGTATAGTATAGTATAGTATAGTATAGTATAGTATAGTATAGTATAGTATAGTATAGTATAGTATAGTATAGTATAGTATAGTATAGTATAGTATAGTATAGTATAGTATAGTATAGTATAGTATAGTATAGTATAGTATAGTATAGTATAGTATAGTATAGTATAGTATAGTATAGTATAGTATAGTATAGTATAGTATAGTATAGTATAGTATAGTATAGTATAGTATAGTATAGTATAGTATAGTATAGTATAGTATAGTATAGTATAGTATAGTATAGTATAGTATAGTATAGTATAGTATAGTATAGTATAGTATAGTATAGTATAGTATAGTATAGTATAGTATAGTATAGTATAGTATAGTATAGTATAGTATAGTATAGTATAGTATAGTATAGTATAGTATAGTATAGTATAGTATAGTATAGTATAGTATAGTATAGTATAGTATAGTATAGTATAGTATAGTATAGTATAGTATAGTATAGTATAGTATAGTATAGTATAGTATAGTATAGTATAGTATAGTATAGTATAGTATAGTATAGTATAGTATAGTATAGTATAGTATAGTATAGTATAGTATAGTATAGTATAGTATAGTATAGTATAGTATAGTATAGTATAGTATAGTATAGTATAGTATAGTATAGTATAGTATAGTATAGTATAGTATAGTATAGTATAGTATAGTATAGTATAGTATAGTATAGTATAGTATAGTATAGTATAGTATAGTATAGTATAGTATAGTATAGTATAGTATAGTATAGTATAGTATAGTATAGTATAGTATAGTATAGTATAGTATAGTATAGTATAGTATAGTATAGTATAGTATAGTATAGTATAGTATAGTATAGTATAGTATAGTATAGTATAGTATAGTATAGTATAGTATAGTATAGTATAGTATAGTATAGTATAGTATAGTATAGTATAGTATAGTATAGTATAGTATAGTATAGTATAGTATAGTATAGTATAGTATAGTATAGTATAGTATAGTATAGTATAGTATAGTATAGTATAGTATAGTATAGTATAGTATAGTATAGTATAGTATAGTATAGTATAGTATAGTATAGTATAGTATAGTATAGTATAGTATAGTATAGTATAGTATAGTATAGTATAGTATAGTATAGTATAGTATAGTATAGTATAGTATAGTATAGTATAGTATAGTATAGTATAGTATAGTATAGTATAGTATAGTATAGTATAGTATAGTATAGTATAGTATAGTATAGTATAGTATAGTATAGTATAGTATAGTATAGTATAGTATAGTATAGTATAGTATAGTATAGTATAGTATAGTATAGTATAGTATAGTATAGTATAGTATAGTATAGTATAGTATAGTATAGTATAGTATAGTATAGTATAGTATAGTATAGTATAGTATAGTATAGTATAGTATAGTATAGTATAGTATAGTATAGTATAGTATAGTATAGTATAGTATAGTATAGTATAGTATAGTATAGTATAGTATAGTATAGTATAGTATAGTATAGTATAGTATAGTATAGTATAGTATAGTATAGTATAGTATAGTATAGTATAGTATAGTATAGTATAGTATAGTATAGTATAGTATAGTATAGTATAGTATAGTATAGTATAGTATAGTATAGTATAGTATAGTATAGTATAGTATAGTATAGTATAGTATAGTATAGTATAGTATAGTATAGTATAGTATAGTATAGTATAGTATAGTATAGTATAGTATAGTATAGTATAGTATAGTATAGTATAGTATGTATAGTATAGTATAGTATAGTATAGTATAGTATAGTATAGTATAGTATAGTATAGTATAGTATAGTATAGTATAGTATAGTATAGTATAGTATAGTATAGTATAGTATAGTATAGTATAGTATAGTATAGTATAGTATAGTATAGTATAGTATAGTATAGTATAGTATAGTATAGTATAGTATAGTATAGTATAGTATAGTATAGTATAGTATAGTATAGTATAGTATAGTATAGTATAGTATAGTATAGTATAGTATAGTATAGTATAGTATAGTATAGTATAGTATAGTATAGTATAGTATAGTATAGTATAGTATAGTATAGTATAGTATAGTATAGTATAGTATAGTATAGTATAGTATAGTATAGTATAGTATAGTATAGTATAGTATAGTATAGTATAGTATAGTATAGTATAGTATAGTATAGTATAGTATAGTATAGTATAGTATAGTATAGTATAGTATAGTATAGTATAGTATAGTATAGTATAGTATAGTATAGTATAGTATAGTATAGTATAGTATAGTATAGTATAGTATAGTATAGTATAGTATAGTATAGTATAGTATAGTATAGTATAGTATAGTATAGTATAGTATAGTATAGTATAGTATAGTATAGTATAGTATAGTATAGTATAGTATAGTATAGTATAGTATAGTATAGTATAGTATAGTATAGTATAGTATAGTATAGTATAGTATAGTATAGTATAGTATAGTATAGTATAGTATAGTATAGTATAGTATAGTATAGTATAGTATAGTATAGTATAGTATAGTATAGTATAGTATAGTATAGTATAGTATAGTATAGTATAGTATAGTATAGTATAGTATAGTATAGTATAGTATAGTATAGTATAGTATAGTATAGTATAGTATAGTATAGTATAGTATAGTATAGTATAGTATAGTATAGTATAGTATAGTATAGTATAGTATAGTATAGTATAGTATAGTATAGTATAGTATAGTATAGTATAGTATAGTATAGTATAGTATAGTATAGTATAGTATAGTATAGTATAGTATAGTATAGTATAGTATAGTATAGTATAGTATAGTATAGTATAGTATAGTATAGTATAGTATAGTATAGTATAGTATAGTATAGTATAGTATAGTATAGTATAGTATAGTATAGTATAGTATAGTATAGTATAGTATAGTATAGTATAGTATAGTATAGTATAGTATAGTATAGTATAGTATAGTATAGTATAGTATAGTATAGTATAGTATAGTATAGTATAGTATAGTATAGTATAGTATAGTATAGTATAGTATAGTATAGTATAGTATAGTATAGTATAGTATAGTATAGTATAGTATAGTATAGTATAGTATAGTATAGTATAGTATAGTATAGTATAGTATAGTATAGTATAGTATAGTATAGTATAGTATAGTATAGTATAGTATAGTATAGTATAGTATAGTATAGTATAGTATAGTATAGTATAGTATAGTATAGTATAGTATAGTATAGTATAGTATAGTATAGTATAGTATAGTATAGTATAGTATAGTATAGTATAGTATAGTATAGTATAGTATAGTATAGTATAGTATAGTATAGTATAGTATAGTATAGTATAGTATAGTATAGTATAGTATAGTATAGTATAGTATAGTATAGTATAGTATAGTATAGTATAGTATAGTATAGTATAGTATAGTATAGTATAGTATAGTATAGTATAGTATAGTATAGTATAGTATAGTATAGTATAGTATAGTATAGTATAGTATAGTATAGTATAGTATAGTATAGTATAGTATAGTATAGTATAGTATAGTATAGTATAGTATAGTATAGTATAGTATAGTATAGTATAGTATAGTATAGTATAGTATAGTATAGTATAGTATAGTATAGTATAGTATAGTATAGTATAGTATAGTATAGTATAGTATAGTATAGTATAGTATAGTATAGTATAGTATAGTATAGTATAGTATAGTATAGTATAGTATAGTATAGTATAGTATAGTATAGTATAGTATAGTATAGTATAGTATAGTATAGTATAGTATAGTATAGTATAGTATAGTATAGTATAGTATAGTATAGTATAGTATAGTATAGTATAGTATAGTATAGTATAGTATAGTATAGTATAGTATAGTATAGTATAGTATAGTATAGTATAGTATAGTATAGTATAGTATAGTATAGTATAGTATAGTATAGTATAGTATAGTATAGTATAGTATAGTATAGTATAGTATAGTATAGTATAGTATAGTATAGTATAGTATAGTATAGTATAGTATAGTATAGTATAGTATAGTATAGTATAGTATAGTATAGTATAGTATAGTATAGTATAGTATAGTATAGTATAGTATAGTATAGTATAGTATAGTATAGTATAGTATAGTATAGTATAGTATAGTATAGTATAGTATAGTATAGTATAGTATAGTATAGTATAGTATAGTATAGTATAGTATAGTATAGTATAGTATAGTATAGTATAGTATAGTATAGTATAGTATAGTATAGTATAGTATAGTATAGTATAGTATAGTATAGTATAGTATAGTATAGTATAGTATAGTATAGTATAGTATAGTATAGTATAGTATAGTATAGTATAGTATAGTATAGTATAGTATAGTATAGTATAGTATAGTATAGTATAGTATAGTATAGTATAGTATAGTATAGTATAGTATAGTATAGTATAGTATAGTATAGTATAGTATAGTATAGTATAGTATAGTATATAGTCAATTCACAAGGTATCCTAACATGTCATATTGTCAAAATGTCCTAATATTTCACAATGGTTTAAAAATATTGTTGTACGGCTCAGCCGCTCAGCGCTGGACTTTTCTGATTAATTACGACAGCACAATAAACACAGCAAGCAACGTTCTATTTATTTAAGACACTTTTTGTTAACAAACCAACAACAATATTTTTAAACCATTGTGAAATATTAGGACATTTTGACAATATGACATGTTAGGATACCTTGTGAATTGACTAATAGTATAGTATAGTATAGTATAGTATAGTATAGTATAGTATAGTATAGTATAGTATAGTATAGTATAGTATAGTATAGTATAGTATAGTATAGTATAGTATAGTATAGTATAGTATAGTATAGTATAGTATAGTATAGTATAGTATAGTATAGTATAGTATAGTATAGTATAGTATAGTATAGTATAGTATAGTATAGTATAGTATAGTATAGTATAGTATAGTATAGTATAGTATAGTATAGTATAGTATAGTATAGTATAGTATAGTATAGTATAGTATAGTATAGTATAGTATAGTATAGTATAGTATAGTATAGTATAGTATAGTATAGTATAGTATAGTATAGTATAGTATAGTATAGTATAGTATAGTATAGTATAGTATAGTATAGTATAGTATAGTATAGTATAGTATAGTATAGTATAGTATAGTATAGTATAGTATAGTATAGTATAGTATAGTATAGTATAGTATAGTATAGTATAGTATAGTATAGTATAGTATAGTATAGTATAGTATAGTATAGTATAGTATAGTATAGTATAGTATAGTATAGTATAGTATAGTATAGTATAGTATAGTATAGTATAGTATAGTATAGTATAGTATAGTATAGTATAGTATAGTATAGTATAGTATAGTATAGTATAGTATAGTATAGTATAGTATAGTATAGTATAGTATAGTATAGTATAGTATAGTATAGTATAGTATAGTATAGTATAGTATAGTATAGTATAGTATAGTATAGTATAGTATAGTATAGTATAGTATAGTATAGTATAGTATAGTATAGTATAGTATAGTATAGTATAGTATAGTATAGTATAGTATAGTATAGTATAGTATAGTATAGTATAGTATAGTATAGTATAGTATAGTATAGTATAGTATAGTATAGTATAGTATAGTATAGTATAGTATAGTATAGTATAGTATAGTATAGTATAGTATAGTATAGTATAGTATAGTATAGTATAGTATAGTATAGTATAGTATAGTATAGTATAGTATAGTATAGTATAGTATAGTATAGTATAGTATAGTATAGTATAGTATAGTATAGTATAGTATAGTATAGTATAGTATAGTATAGTATAGTATAGTATAGTATAGTATAGTATAGTATAGTATAGTATAGTATAGTATAGTATAGTATAGTATAGTATAGTATAGTATAGTATAGTATAGTATAGTATAGTATAGTATAGTATAGTATAGTATAGTATAGTATAGTATAGTATAGTATAGTATAGTATAGTATAGTATAGTATAGTATAGTATAGTATAGTATAGTATAGTATAGTATAGTATAGTATAGTATAGTATAGTATAGTATAGTATAGTATAGTATAGTATAGTATAGTATAGTATAGTATAGTATAGTATAGTATAGTATAGTATAGTATAGTATAGTATAGTATAGTATAGTATAGTATAGTATAGTATAGTATAGTATAGTATAGTATAGTATAGTATAGTATAGTATAGTATAGTATAGTATAGTATAGTATAGTATAGTATAGTATAGTATAGTATAGTATAGTATAGTATAGTATAGTATAGTATAGTATAGTATAGTATAGTATAGTATAGTATAGTATAGTATAGTATAGTATAGTATAGTATAGTATAGTATAGTATAGTATAGTATAGTATAGTATAGTATAGTATAGTATAGTATAGTATAGTATAGTATAGTATAGTATAGTATAGTATAGTATAGTATAGTATAGTATAGTATAGTATAGTATAGTATAGTATAGTATAGTATAGTATAGTATAGTATAGTATAGTATAGTATAGTATAGTATAGTATAGTATAGTATAGTATAGTATAGTATAGTATAGTATAGTATAGTATAGTATAGTATAGTATAGTATAGTATAGTATAGTATAGTATAGTATAGTATAGTATAGTATAGTATAGTATAGTATAGTATAGTATAGTATAGTATAGTATAGTATAGTATAGTATAGTATAGTATAGTATAGTATAGTATAGTATAGTATAGTATATAGTATAGTATAGTATAGTATAGTATAGTATAGTATAGTATAGTATAGTATAGTATAGTATAGTATAGTATAGTATAGTATAGTATAGTATAGTATAGTATAGTATAGTATAGTATAGTATAGTATAGTATAGTATAGTATAGTATAGTATAGTATAGTATAGTATAGTATAGTATAGTATAGTATAGTATAGTATAGTATAGTATAGTATAGTATAGTATAGTATAGTATAGTATAGTATAGTATAGTATAGTATAGTATAGTATAGTATAGTATAGTATAGTATAGTATAGTATAGTATAGTATAGTATAGTATAGTATAGTATAGTATAGTATAGTATAGTATAGTATAGTATAGTATAGTATAGTATAGTATAGTATAGTATAGTATAGTATAGTATAGTATAGTATAGTATAGTATAGTATAGTATAGTATAGTATAGTATAGTATAGTATAGTATAGTATAGTATAGTATAGTATAGTATAGTATAGTATAGTATAGTATAGTATAGTATAGTATAGTATAGTATAGTATAGTATAGTATAGTATAGTAGTATAATTCGGCACATTAACGGCATAGAACCTTAATTATGCCTCAGCGTCATCGAAAATTTTGACCATCGGATGAAGGTGTGCCGACATTTGGCCGATATTTTGTTCCATACATAATCGAACCATACCAATATTATCATAATAAAATGAAATGACAATATTTTCCTAAATAATTTATGTTTTATTTAAATCAATATCGGCTCTTAAAATTTAACCACCCTTTATATAAATGATGGGGCCCTCAGCATTTTCAAAACAAATTAAAATTTGCGAATCTATTTTATTACAAACATGATTTTAATGCGGATGCCGAGAAACACTTTCACGCAACTTCTCACGGAAAGGGGCCATGTGACGGTATTGGAGCAAGCCTCAAGCATTTAGTGAAGCGCACCAGTCTGCAGTTACCTGCAAGTAAAGCAATAATTTATCCAATACAATTATATGACTGGGCAAAATCTTCTCTAAAAAAACTGCAATTTACTACTGCTCCAATAAGGATATTGAAGGTAAAAATTTTTTTCTGCAGCCTAGGTTTGATTCCGAAATCACAAGTCCAGGAAGTAAAAATTTACCATGCTTTTATTCCAAAACACGAAGGCATTCTTGTAAAAAATGCTAGTTCTATGATAGACGCTGTTGTAAAGTTGTAAAATAAAATCAT
>CALSEU010000004.1:0-34096 GCA_943735925.1 Pollenia amentaria
TAATGATAATGATAATGATAATGATCATGATAATGATAATGATAATGATAATGATAATGATAATGATAATGATAATGATAATGATAATGATAATGATAATGATAATGATAATGATAATGATAATGATAATGATAATGATAATGATAATGATAATGATAATGATAATGATAATGATAATGATAATGATAATGATAATGATAATGATAATGATAATCATAATGATAATGATAATGATAATGATAATGATAATGATAATGATAATGATAATGATAATGATAATGATAATGATAATGATAATGATAATGATAATGATAATGATAATGATAATGATAATGATAATGATAATGATAATGATAATGATAATGATAATGATAATGATAATGATAATGATAATGATAATGATAATGATAATGATAATGATAATGATAATGATAATGATAATGATAATGATAATGATAATGATAATGATAATGATAATGATAATGATAATGATAATGATAATGATAATGATAATGATAATGATAATGATAATGATAATGATAATGATAATGATAATGATAATGATAATGATAATGATACTGATAATGATAATGATAATGATAATGATAATGATAATGATAATGATAATGATAATGATAATGATAATGATAATGATAATGATAATGATAATGATAATGATAATGATAATGATAATGATAATGATAATGATAATGATAATGATAATGATAATGATAATGATAATGATAATGATAATGATAATGATAATGATAATGATAATGATAATGATAATGATAATGATAATGATAATGATAATGATAATGATAATGATAATGATAATGATAATGATAATGATAATGATAATGATAATGATAATGATAATGATAATGATAATGATAATGATAATGATAATGATAATGATAATGATAATGATAATGATAATGATAATGATAATGATAATGATAATGATAATGATAATGATAATGATAATGATAATGATAATGATAATGATAATGATAATGATAATGATAATGATAATGATAATGATAATGATAATGATAATGATAATGATAATGATAATGATAATGATAATGATAATGATAATGATAATGATAATGATAATGATAATGATAATGATAATGATAATGATAATGATAATGATAATGATAATGATAATGATAATGATAATGATAATGATAATGATAATGATAATGATAATGATAATGATAATGATAATGATAATGATAATGATAATGATAATGATAATGATAATGATAATGATAATGATAATGATAATGATAATGATAATGATAATGATAATGATAATGATAATGATAATGATAATGATAATGATAATGATAATGATAATGATAATGATAATGATAATGATAATGATAATGATAATGATAATGATAATGATAATGATAATGATAATGATAATGATAATGATAATGATAATGATAATGATAATGATAATGATAATGATAATGATAATGATAATGATAATGATAATGATAATGATAATGATAATGATAATGATAATGATAATGATAATGATAATGATAATGATAATGATAATGATAATGATAATGATAATGATAATGATAATGATAATGATAATGATAATGATAATGATAATGATAATGATAATGATAATGATAATGATAATGATAATGATAATGATAATGATAATGATAATGATAATGATAATGATAATGATAATGATAATGATAATGATAATGATAATGATAATGATAATGATAATGATAATGATAATGATAATGATAATGATAATGATAATGATAATGATAATGATAATGATAATGATAATGATAATGATAATGATAATGATAATGATAATGATAATGATAATGATAATGATAATGATAATGATAATGATAATGATAATGATAATGATAATGATAATGATAATGATAATGATAATGATAATGATAATGATAATGATAATGATAATGATAATGATAATGATAATGATAATGATAATGATAATGATAATGATAATGATAATGATAATGATAATGATAATGATAATGATAATGATAATGATAATGATAATGATAATGATAATGATAATGATAATGATAATGATAATGATAATGATAATGATAATGATAATGATAATGATAATGATAATGATAATGATAATGATAATGATAATGATAATGATAATGATAATGATAATGATAATGATAATGATAATGATAATGATAATGATAATGATAATGATAATGATAATGATAATGATAATGATAATGATAATGATAATGATAATGATAATGATAATGATAATGATAATGATAATGATAATGATAATGATAATGATAATGATAATGATAATGATAATGATAATGATAATGATAATGATAATGATAATGATAATGATAATGATAATGATAATGATAATGATAATGATAATGATAATGATAATGATAATGATAATGATAATGATAATGATAATGATAATGATAATGATAATGATAATGATAATGATAATGATAATGATAATGATAATGATAATGATAATGATAATGATAATGATAATGATAATGATAATGATAATGATAATGATAATGATAATGATAATGATAATGATAATGATAATGATAATGATAATGATAATGATAATGATAATGATAATGATAATGATAATGATAATGATAATGATAATGATAATGATAATGATAATGATAATGATAATGATAATGATAATGATAATGATAATGATAATGATAATGATAATGATAATGATAATGATAATGATAATGATAATGATAATGATAATGATAATGATAATGATAATGATAATGATAATGATAATGATAATGATAATGATAATGATAATGATAATGATAATGATAATGATAATGATAATGATAATGATAATGATAATGATAATGATAATGATAATGATAATGATAATGATAATGATAATGATAATGATAATGATAATGATAATGATAATGATAATGATAATGATAATGATAATGATAATGATAATGATAATGATAATGATAATGATAATGATAATGATAATGATAATGATAATGATAATGATAATGATAATGATAATGATAATGATAATGATAATGATAATGATAATGATAATGATAATGATAATGATAATGATAATGATAATGATAATGATAATGATAATGATAATGATAATGATAATGATAATGATAATGATAATGATAATGATAATGATAATGATAATGATAATGATAATGATAATGATAATGATAATGATAATGATAATGATAATGATAATGATAATGATAATGATAATGATAATGATAATGATAATGATAATGATAATGATAATGATAATGATAATGATAATGATAATGATAATGATAATGATAATGATAATGATAATGATAATGATAATGATAATGATAATGATAATGATAATGATAATGATAATGATAATGATAATGATAATGATAATGATAATGATAATGATAATGATAATGATAATGATAATGATAATGATAATGATAATGATAATGATAATGATAATGATAATGATAATGATAATGATAATGATAATGATAATGATAATGATAATGATAATGATAATGATAATGATAATGATAATGATAATGATAATGATAATGATAATGATAATGATAATGATAATGATAATGATAATGATAATGATAATGATAATGATAATGATAATGATAATGATAATGATAATGATAATGATAATGATAATGATAATGATAATGATAATGATAATGATAATGATAATGATAATGATAATGATAATGATAATGATAATGATAATGATAATGATAATGATAATGATAATGATAATGATAATGATAATGATAATGATAATGATAATGATAATGATAATGATAATGATAATGATAATGATAATGATAATGATAATGATAATGATAATGATAATGATAATGATAATGATAATGATAATGATAATGATAATGATAATGATAATGATAATGATAATGATAATGATAATGATAATGATAATGATAATGATAATGATAATGATAATGATAATGATAATGATAATGATAATGATAATGATAATGATAATGATAATGATAATGATAATGATAATGATAATGATAATGATAATGATAATGATAATGATAATGATAATGATAATGATAATGATAATGATAATGATAATGATAATGATAATGATAATGATAATGATAATGATAATGATAATGATAATGATAATGATAATGATAATGATAATGATAATGATAATGATAATGATAATGATAATGATAATGATAATGATAATGATAATGATAATGATAATGATAATGATAATGATAATGATAATGATAATGATAATGATAATGATAATGATAATGATAATGATAATGATAATGATAATGATAATGATAATGATAATGATAATGATAATGATAATGATAATGATAATGATAATGATAATGATAATGATAATGATAATGATAATGATAATGATAATGATAATGATAATGATAATGATAATGATAATGATAATGATAATGATAATGATAATGATAATGATAATGATAATGATAATGATAATGATAATGATAATGATAATGATAATGATAATGATAATGATAATGATAATGATAATGATAATGATAATGATAATGATAATGATAATGATAATGATAATGATAATGATAATGATAATGATAATGATAATGATAATGATAATGATAATGATAATGATAATGATAATGATAATGATAATGATAATGATAATGATAATGATAATGATAATGATAATGATAATGATAATGATAATGATAATGATAATGATAATGATAATGATAATGATAATGATAATGATAATGATAATGATAATGATAATGATAATGATAATGATAATGATAATGATAATGATAATGATAATGATAATGATAATGATAATGATAATGATAATGATAATGATAATGATAATGATAATGATAATGATAATGATAATGATAATGATAATGATAATGATAATGATAATGATAATGATAATGATAATGATAATGATAATGATAATGATAATGATAATGATAATGATAATGATAATGATAATGATAATGATAATGATAATGATAATGATAATGATAATGATAATGATAATGATAATGATAATGATAATGATAATGATAATGATAATGATAATGATAATGATAATGATAATGATAATGATAATGATAATGATAATGATAATGATAATGATAATGATAATGATAATGATAATGATAATGATAATGATAATGATAATGATAATGATAATGATAATGATAATGATAATGATAATGATAATGATAATGATAATGATAATGATAATGATAATGATAATGATAATGATAATGATAATGATAATGATAATGATAATGATAATGATAATGATAATGATAATGATAATGATAATGATAATGATAATGATAATGATAATGATAATGATAATGATAATGATAATGATAATGATAATGATAATGATAATGATAATGATAATGATAATGATAATGATAATGATAATGATAATGATAATGATAATGATAATGATAATGATAATGATAATGATAATGATAATGATAATGATAATGATAATGATAATGATAATGATAATGATAATGATAATGATAATGATAATGATAATGATAATGATAATGATAATGATAATGATAATGATAATGATAATGATAATGATAATGATAATGATAATGATAATGATAATGATAATGATAATGATAATGATAATGATAATGATAATGATAATGATAATGATAATGATAATGATAATGATAATGATAATGATAATGATAATGATAATGATAATGATAATGATAATGATAATGATAATGATAATGATAATGATAATGATAATGATAATGATAATGATAATGATAATGATAATGATAATGATAATGATAATGATAATGATAATGATAATGATAATGATAATGATAATGATAATGATAATGATAATGATAATGATAATGATAATGATAATGATAATGATAATGATAATGATAATGATAATGATAATGATAATGATAATGATAATGATAATGATAATGATAATGATAATGATAATGATAATGATAATGATAATGATAATGATAATGATAATGATAATGATAATGATAATGATAATGATAATGATAATGATAATGATAATGATAATGATAATGATAATGATAATGATAATGATAATGATAATGATAATGATAATGATAATGATAATGATAATGATAATGATAATGATAATGATAATGATAATGATAATGATAATGATAATGATAATGATAATGATAATGATAATGATAATGATAATGATAATGATAATGATAATGATAATGATAATGATAATGATAATGATAATGATAATGATAATGATAATGATAATGATAATGATAATGATAATGATAATGATAATGATAATGATAATGATAATGATAATGATAATGATAATGATAATGATAATGATAATGATAATGATAATGATAATGATAATGATAATGATAATGATAATGATAATGATAATGATAATGATAATGATAATGATAATGATAATGATAATGATAATGATAATGATAATGATAATGATAATGATAATGATAATGATAATGATAATGATAATGATAATGATAATGATAATGATAATGATAATGATAATGATAATGATAATGATAATGATAATGATAATGATAATGATAATGATAATGATAATGATAATGATAATGATAATGATAATGATAATGATAATGATAATGATAATGATAATGATAATGATAATGATAATGATAATGATAATGATAATGATAATGATAATGATAATGATAATGATAATGATAATGATAATGATAATGATAATGATAATGATAATGATAATGATAATGATAATGATAATGATAATGATAATGATAATGATAATGATAATGATAATGATAATGATAATGATAATGATAATGATAATGATAATGATAATGATAATGATAATGATAATGATAATGATAATGATAATGATAATGATAATGATAATGATAATGATAATGATAATGATAATGATAATGATAATGATAATGATAATGATAATGATAATGATAATGATAATGATAATGATAATGATAATGATAATGATAATGATAATGATAATGATAATGATAATGATAATGATAATGATAATGATAATGATAATGATAATGATAATGATAATGATAATGATAATGATAATGATAATGATAATGATAATGATAATGATAATGATAATGATAATGATAATGATAATGATAATGATAATGATAATGATAATGATAATGATAATGATAATGATAATGATAATGATAATGATAATGATAATGATAATGATAATGATAATGATAATGATAATGATAATGATAATGATAATGATAATGATAATGATAATGATAATGATAATGATAATGATAATGATAATGATAATGATAATGATAATGATAATGATAATGATAATGATAATGATAATGATAATGATAATGATAATGATAATGATAATGATAATGATAATGATAATGATAATGATAATGATAATGATAATGATAATGATAATGATAATGATAATGATAATGATAATGATAATGATAATGATAATGATAATGATAATGATAATGATAATGATAATGATAATGATAATGATAATGATAATGATAATGATAATGATAATGATAATGATAATGATAATGATAATGATAATGATAATGATAATGATAATGATAATGATAATGATAATGATAATGATAATGATAATGATAATGATAATGATAATGATAATGATAATGATAATGATAATGATAATGATAATGATAATGATAATGATAATGATAATGATAATGATAATGATAATGATAATGATAATGATAATGATAATGATAATGATAATGATAATGATAATGATAATGATAATGATAATGATAATGATAATGATAATGATAATGATAATGATAATGATAATGATAATGATAATGATAATGATAATGATAATGATAATGATAATGATAATGATAATGATAATGATAATGATAATGATAATGATAATGATAATGATAATGATAATGATAATGATAATGATAATGATAATGATAATGATAATGATAATGATAATGATAATGATAATGATAATGATAATGATAATGATAATGATAATGATAATGATAATGATAATGATAATGATAATGATAATGATAATGATAATGATAATGATAATGATAATGATAATGATAATGATAATGATAATGATAATGATAATGATAATGATAATGATAATGATAATGATAATGATAATGATAATGATAATGATAATGATAATGATAATGATAATGATAATGATAATGATAATGATAATGATAATGATAATGATAATGATAATGATAATGATAATGATAATGATAATGATAATGATAATGATAATGATAATGATAATGATAATGATAATGATAATGATAATGATAATGATAATGATAATGATAATGATAATGATAATGATAATGATAATGATAATGATAATGATAATGATAATGATAATGATAATGATAATGATAATGATAATGATAATGATAATGATAATGATAATGATAATGATAATGATAATGATAATGATAATGATAATGATAATGATAATGATAATGATAATGATAATGATAATGATAATGATAATGATAATGATAATGATAATGATAATGATAATGATAATGATAATGATAATGATAATGATAATGATAATGATAATGATAATGATAATGATAATGATAATGATAATGATAATGATAATGATAATGATAATGATAATGATAATGATAATGATAATGATAATGATAATGATAATGATAATGATAATGATAATGATAATGATAATGATAATGATAATGATAATGATAATGATAATGATAATGATAATGATAATGATAATGATAATGATAATGATAATGATAATGATAATGATAATGATAATGATAATGATAATGATAATGATAATGATAATGATAATGATAATGATAATGATAATGATAATGATAATGATAATGATAATGATAATGATAATGATAATGATAATGATAATGATAATGATAATGATAATGATAATGATAATGATAATGATAATGATAATGATAATGATAATGATAATGATAATGATAATGATAATGATAATGATAATGATAATGATAATGATAATGATAATGATAATGATAATGATAATGATAATGATAATGATAATGATAATGATAATGATAATGATAATGATAATGATAATGATAATGATAATGATAATGATAATGATAATGATAATGATAATGATAATGATAATGATAATGATAATGATAATGATAATGATAATGATAATGATAATGATAATGATAATGATAATGATAATGATAATGATAATGATAATGATAATGATAATGATAATGATAATGATAATGATAATGATAATGATAATGATAATGATAATGATAATGATAATGATAATGATAATGATAATGATAATGATAATGATAATGATAATGATAATGATAATGATAATGATAATGATAATGATAATGATAATGATAATGATAATGATAATGATAATGATAATGATAATGATAATGATAATGATAATGATAATGATAATGATAATGATAATGATAATGATAATGATAATGATAATGATAATGATAATGATAATGATAATGATAATGATAATGATAATGATAATGATAATGATAATGATAATGATAATGATAATGATAATGATAATGATAATGATAATGATAATGATAATGATAATGATAATGATAATGATAATGATAATGATAATGATAATGATAATGATAATGATAATGATAATGATAATGATAATGATAATGATAATGATAATGATAATGATAATGATAATGATAATGATAATGATAATGATAATGATAATGATAATGATAATGATAATGATAATGATAATGATAATGATAATGATAATGATAATGATAATGATAATGATAATGATAATGATAATGATAATGATAATGATAATGATAATGATAATGATAATGATAATGATAATGATAATGATAATGATAATGATAATGATAATGATAATGATAATGATAATGATAATGATAATGATAATGATAATGATAATGATAATGATAATGATAATGATAATGATAATGATAATGATAATGATAATGATAATGATAATGATAATGATAATGATAATGATAATGATAATGATAATGATAATGATAATGATAATGATAATGATAATGATAATGATAATGATAATGATAATGATAATGATAATGATAATGATAATGATAATGATAATGATAATGATAATGATAATGATAATGATAATGATAATGATAATGATAATGATAATGATAATGATAATGATAATGATAATGATAATGATAATGATAATGATAATGATAATGATAATGATAATGATAATGATAATGATAATGATAATGATAATGATAATGATAATGATAATGATAATGATAATGATAATGATAATGATAATGATAATGATAATGATAATGATAATGATAATGATAATGATAATGATAATGATAATGATAATGATAATGATAATGATAATGATAATGATAATGATAATGATAATGATAATGATAATGATAATGATAATGATAATGATAATGATAATGATAATGATAATGATAATGATAATGATAATGATAATGATAATGATAATGATAATGATAATGATAATGATAATGATAATGATAATGATAATGATAATGATAATGATAATGATAATGATAATGATAATGATAATGATAATGATAATGATAATGATAATGATAATGATAATGATAATGATAATGATAATGATAATGATAATGATAATGATAATGATAATGATAATGATAATGATAATGATAATGATAATGATAATGATAATGATAATGATAATGATAATGATAATGATAATGATAATGATAATGATAATGATAATGATAATGATAATGATAATGATAATGATAATGATAATGATAATGATAATGATAATGATAATGATAATGATAATGATAATGATAATGATAATGATAATGATAATGATAATGATAATGATAATGATAATGATAATGATAATGATAATGATAATGATAATGATAATGATAATGATAATGATAATGATAATGATAATGATAATGATAATGATAATGATAATGATAATGATAATGATAATGATAATGATAATGATAATGATAATGATAATGATAATGATAATGATAATGATAATGATAATGATAATGATAATGATAATGATAATGATAATGATAATGATAATGATAATGATAATGATAATGATAATGATAATGATAATGATAATGATAATGATAATGATAATGATAATGATAATGATAATGATAATGATAATGATAATGATAATGATAATGATAATGATAATGATAATGATAATGATAATGATAATGATAATGATAATGATAATGATAATGATAATGATAATGATAATGATAATGATAATGATAATGATAATGATAATGATAATGATAATGATAATGATAATGATAATGATAATGATAATGATAATGATAATGATAATGATAATGATAATGATAATGATAATGATAATGATAATGATAATGATAATGATAATGATAATGATAATGATAATGATAATGATAATGATAATGATAATGATAATGATAATGATAATGATAATGATAATGATAATGATAATGATAATGATAATGATAATGATAATGATAATGATAATGATAATGATAATGATAATGATAATGATAATGATAATGATAATGATAATGATAATGATAATGATAATGATAATGATAATGATAATGATAATGATAATGATAATGATAATGATAATGATAATGATAATGATAATGATAATGATAATGATAATGATAATGATAATGATAATGATAATGATAATGATAATGATAATGATAATGATAATGATAATGATAATGATAATGATAATGATAATGATAATGATAATGATAATGATAATGATAATGATAATGATAATGATAATGATAATGATAATGATAATGATAATGATAATGATAATGATAATGATAATGATAATGATAATGATAATGATAATGATAATGATAATGATAATGATAATGATAATGATAATGATAATGATAATGATAATGATAATGATAATGATAATGATAATGATAATGATAATGATAATGATAATGATAATGATAATGATAATGATAATGATAATGATAATGATAATGATAATGATAATGATAATGATAATGATAATGATAATGATAATGATAATGATAATGATAATGATAATGATAATGATAATGATAATGATAATGATAATGATAATGATAATGATAATGATAATGATAATGATAATGATAATGATAATGATAATGATAATGATAATGATAATGATAATGATAATGATAATGATAATGATAATGATAATGATAATGATAATGATAATGATAATGATAATGATAATGATAATGATAATGATAATGATAATGATAATGATAATGATAATGATAATGATAATGATAATGATAATGATAATGATAATGATAATGATAATGATAATGATAATGATAATGATAATGATAATGATAATGATAATGATAATGATAATGATAATGATAATGATAATGATAATGATAATGATAATGATAATGATAATGATAATGATAATGATAATGATAATGATAATGATAATGATAATGATAATGATAATGATAATGATAATGATAATGATAATGATAATGATAATGATAATGATAATGATAATGATAATGATAATGATAATGATAATGATAATGATAATGATAATGATAATGATAATGATAATGATAATGATAATGATAATGATAATGATAATGATAATGATAATGATAATGATAATGATAATGATAATGATAATGATAATGATAATGATAATGATAATGATAATGATAATGATAATGATAATGATAATGATAATGATAATGATAATGATAATGATAATGATAATGATAATGATAATGATAATGATAATGATAATGATAATGATAATGATAATGATAATGATAATGATAATGATAATGATAATGATAATGATAATGATAATGATAATGATAATGATAATGATAATGATAATGATAATGATAATGATAATGATAATGATAATGATAATGATAATGATAATGATAATGATAATGATAATGATAATGATAATGATAATGATAATGATAATGATAATGATAATGATAATGATAATGATAATGATAATGATAATGATAATGATAATGATAATGATAATGATAATGATAATGATAATGATAATGATAATGATAATGATAATGATAATGATAATGATAATGATAATGATAATGATAATGATAATGATAATGATAATGATAATGATAATGATAATGATAATGATAATGATAATGATAATGATAATGATAATGATAATGATAATGATAATGATAATGATAATGATAATGATAATGATAATGATAATGATAATGATAATGATAATGATAATGATAATGATAATGATAATGATAATGATAATGATAATGATAATGATAATGATAATGATAATGATAATGATAATGATAATGATAATGATAATGATAATGATAATGATAATGATAATGATAATGATAATGATAATGATAATGATAATGATAATGATAATGATAATGATAATGATAATGATAATGATAATGATAATGATAATGATAATGATAATGATAATGATAATGATAATGATAATGATAATGATAATGATAATGATAATGATAATGATAATGATAATGATAATGATAATGATAATGATAATGATAATGATAATGATAATGATAATGATAATGATAATGATAATGATAATGATAATGATAATGATAATGATAATGATAATGATAATGATAATGATAATGATAATGATAATGATAATGATAATGATAATGATAATGATAATGATAATGATAATGATAATGATAATGATAATGATAATGATAATGATAATGATAATGATAATGATAATGATAATGATAATGATAATGATAATGATAATGATAATGATAATGATAATGATAATGATAATGATAATGATAATGATAATGATAATGATAATGATAATGATAATGATAATGATAATGATAATGATAATGATAATGATAATGATAATGATAATGATAATGATAATGATAATGATAATGATAATGATAATGATAATGATAATGATAATGATAATGATAATGATAATGATAATGATAATGATAATGATAATGATAATGATAATGATAATGATAATGATAATGATAATGATAATGATAATGATAATGATAATGATAATGATAATGATAATGATAATGATAATGATAATGATAATGATAATGATAATGATAATGATAATGATAATGATAATGATAATGATAATGATAATGATAATGATAATGATAATGATAATGATAACGATAATGATAATGATAATGATAATGATAATGATAATGATAATGATAATGATAATGATAATGATAATGATAATGATAATGATAATGATAATGATAATGATAATGATAATGATAATGATAATGATAATGATAATGATAATGATAATGATAATGATAATGATAATGATAATGATAATGATAATGATAATGATAATGATAATGATAATGATAATGATAATGATAATGATAATGATAATGATAATGATAATGATAATGATAATGATAATGATAATGATAATGATAATGATAATGATAATGATAATGATAATGATAATGATAATGATAATGATAATGATAATGATAATGATAATGATAATGATAATGATAATGATAATGATAATGATAACACAGTACAACACATGATTTGCCAACTCAATTCTGTGAACTGTATGTGAAATTAGACCCAAAAAGAAGAATTTCTGCATCATTCGTTTTGTCTTCTTACCTGCGATTTGAAGTTAGTATCGATTTGAAGTTAGTACTATCGTATAGGGGAATTTATCACGTTTTAGGCCCTGTTGTTTGACATAGCTCGACAACCCCTAGACCAATTTAGTTGAAATAAATTTTAAAAAATTAAGAATTACAATTCCCTTAATCTGTTCATATATTGTTTTCCTATACAAGTAACACTTTCGAAGTTAAAAATGAATGTATGAAGGGAAAAAATTATTTTTTGCCTAAAAATTTAAATTTTTTTTTTAAAAATACATAAAAAATCCAAAATGGAAAAAAGTTTCAAGTCTAGTTATTTTTTCGCAAAGTCACATAACCTATGAGCAAAATGAGACAAAGATCATAAAAATCGATGCACGCGTTTCGCTTTTATTCGCAATTGAGTAAAGGTATGAATTTCAAAAATCAGTTATAGCCACCACCCTTAAAATAAAAATAAAAATATAAATTAAAAAATTATCATGCAAAAAAAAACTTTATTTATAAAAACTTAATGAAAATAAAATAATATGCAATTAATACGCAATTATAATATGCATAAAAACAAAATTTAGAACATTTTTTCAATTATTGGCAATATCCATCCTTGTAGAAGTTGACGCTTGTGGTTCTGATGATCTTGTTTTCTTCGTAGGTTGTTCATATTCATGGTCTGAGTCTGTATCGTCATCCGAGATACACATACTATTCAAGGGCGTGTTTCTTTCACTGTGTCCACCAATTTCAATGTCTTCATCTTCGGTGCTTTCTTCAAACTGCATAATTGTGGAACTCCACCAACAAACCTCCGCAAGCAATGCATCCAATTTTTTGCTTTTGAACCGCTTTTCAAATGGCATGGTCACCTGGTGGAACCTCTCTCCTTGTTCGTCTGATTCCTGAGGTGATTGTGCCAAAAAAGTATCGAGGTGGTGGTGCAAGAAATGCAATTTCAGCGTCATGGATGCACCGATTTTTTCGAAATAAAACAGCAACCTGTCCACTCGTTGCTGTATCTCTTCTCGCTGGACACGGTTCTTTCCTAGAACGCCTTCTATTACTTCTTTCAATGCGTTCCATGCATGTTGGTGGTCGTGATGCTCTGAAAGCAAATGTGTGAAAGAATCACTTTTGATCAATTTCCGAATATCAGGTCCATTGAGAATACCTGTTTTAAATACATAAGAAAAACGAAAAAATTATTGGTAATGCGAATGTACAGAAATTAACAAATTTAGCTATGACAATATTGAAATACAGAGTACGATAGGTACCGTTTTTAATTTTCTCATCACTGAGTTTCGGAAAGATGGATTTCAAACAGTCAAAGGCGCCGTTAACTTTTTTGACCACCACTTCAACGAATTTCCCAGCTATTCCCAGTTTCATGTGGAGCGGTGGCAACAAAATATCATCCAGGTCCTTTATCATAGGTTCATTGCGTAATTTTAATTGTTTGTTGAGCTCGGGAGTTCTTCCTTTCCAATCTTTACATTGATATTGATTTCCTTTGTATCGTGAATCCCAATTACAAAGGAAGCAGAAGTATTTTGGATATCCGCCCTTTTCTATAATCCCTTGTAATATGTTGACCACCTTCAGATCGCAACAAATGTTCCATTTGTGTTCATCGTATTTGATTTTCTTCAAAAATCGCCCAATGCTTCATACGTTTCCTTCATAGTTGTGCTGAATCCCAATGGAATGCATGGTTTTTTATTTTTTTTGTGCAGCAGCACAGCCTTCAAACTAGTAACTGAACCATCGATGAATAAACGCCAGTCGCCAGCGATATAATCCATTCCCAATTTTTTCACTAAACCTGGGATATCATGGCAGTACGTGAACGTATTTGCTTCGTCAACGGAATAAAATTTCTGAAAATCAGCTTGGCGTTGTCGGTATGATGTTGCGCTGACATTTTGCTGTGTGAGTTTTCTTCTCTTCAAAAATGATGTCAGCCATTCGGAGTCGTGTTGTGATAGTCCCAGCTTGGCCACAATGTAATCCATTTCGATTTGTGGTAGCGGTTGTGGTGCACTATTTTCAATATCGGGTATCCAATCAGCATCATCCAAATCGGTCGGATTGGTGAAAACGGTTTCGGCTAGCAGGGACACAGTATCCGCACTCGGAGGTTTAGGTGCATCGGTATCAGCAGGGCGTTGCACTGGAAGTGTGGCAGTAAATGCAGCAGTGTATACTTTTGTTTTCAATTGTTGTCTGTTTAATCCAGGACGAAAATTTATGCATGGATAGCACCTGGATTCATCATGTCCAGCTGTGTCTTCCACCCAAATTACTGGCTTCATAAAAGATAACTTTCTACTTTTTCCGTGAATCCATTTTAGAAGGGTAGTATAACAACTGTTGCACACTGTGTTCGGCGTAAAATTTGCACCACTTAAATCTGCTTCATCGAAATAATTACAATACGCGGTTTTGAATTGCTCAGTAAACAAATTTTTTCGATCTTTTTTCTGTATTTTTCGGACGATATGACCACAAACGTAACAATATTCATCCAAATATGGGCACTTGTTGTTTTCCATATTGATATATTTTATGTTTTGTTGTTATTCACTTTTAAAAAACTGTAGAAAAATCACTTTTACTGTTCGCGTTCGTCGGCACTGGCTGAATGCCAAAAATCGATCAATGCACACCTATAAATACTACGTATTTTTGAATATTTTACTGCCAGGTACTTATAAATGGGCGCATATTTTAAGGGCGGCTGGCTATATACCTGATTCAGCACTTGTACGTTTCAAACTTTTTTTTTTTTTTTTTTTTTTTTTTTTTTTTTTTTCGTTATTTATTTATTGAATCTTCATATATTTAATATGAACTAACAATAATTTATCAAATCTTAACCTAATACTTTATTTATGTCCTGCCAGTGCCAGACAAAAATTTTCTTCATCACGGGTTCTGTTCACTTATATAGGTGTTTATCTCTCATCTAGTTGGGTAAGTGCTGCAGTGTCTCTTCTCCTTAAGCGAGTGTGGCCGCCATGATTTAAAATATTTCGAGCTAAAGGATTTGGGTGTTGTTCAAGTCTTTTTAAATATTTTACTGCATATTTTGTAATCATAGTTTTTACTAATGGCACGTTGAGATCCTTATGAATGTTTGAGTTTTTAACATACCAGGGGGCGGCTGTGATTATACGAAGAAGTTTATTTTGGCGCCTTTGAATTTTTTCGATATTAGAGGCCGAGGCAGTGCCCCATAGTTGAATACCGTAGCACCAGATAGGCTTTAAGATAGAGTTGTAAAGTAGAAGCTTGCAATCGAGTCTAAGAACAGAATTTCTTCCAATAAGCCAATGAATTTTGATGGCTTTTAGTTTCATTTGAGTTAATTTTGCCTCTATATGGCATTTCCACGTTAATCGCCGATCCAGATGTATACCGAGATATTTTACATGCGAATGTTGAGGAATAATTTGATTATTGATTGTAATAGGGGGGCAAGATTTCCGGCGCAGGGTGAATGTTATATGTACGCATTTTTGCTCATTGACCATTATCCTCCATTGTCTTAGCCATATTTCTAGTTGAAATATATGATGCTGTAGGTAACGAGATGCTTCATAACGGTTTTCGTGGACGCTTAGAAAAGCTGTGTCGTCTGCAAATGTTGAAGTTTGGGTGTAGTTGTTTGTTGGCATGTCCGAAGTATAAATTAAGTATAATAGAGGGCCCAGGATGCTGCCCTGTGGGACTCCAGCGCCAATCGGCTGAGGTGAACTTAAGGAATTTCCTTCTTTAATAATAAATTGACGACCGACTAAGTAGCTTTCTAACAGTTTGTGTGTGTTTGCTGGTAAATTTTGCTTCAATTTGTGTAATAAGCCTTCATGCCAGACTTTGTCAAAAGCTTGCGAAACATCGATGAAGAGTGCTGAGCAATATTTTTTTTCTTCAAATGTTTTTCTTATGACATTTACTATTCGGTGAGTTTGTTCAATTGTGCTGTGTTTTCTTCTAAATCCGAATTGATGGTTTGGAATACATCTATTTTTACTTAAAATCGGTGTTAACTTTGAAACTAATAATTTCTCAAATAGCTTTGACATATTTGATAATAAGCTAATAGGCCTATAAGACTCAACTTTCGTATGATCTTTACCTGGCTTTGGTATCATGGTAACTAAGGAAACCTTCCATTTTTGAGGAAAGTATTCAAGGCGTAAAATAGCATTAAAAATAAAAAGAATAATTTTCTTTGCTACGCGAGGTAGCTCTAATAGCATTTTATTGCTGATCTTATCAATGCCAGGTGCCTTCTTAGTGTTTAAGTCACATATAACCTTTTCGATTTCTCTCATCTCAAATCTTAGGGGAATAGCTGCTCTAGCAGCAACAGGTGGTAAATCGACCGCAATATTGTGAGATATATTAGGTGTAAATACGTTTTTCAAGTGACTTACAAACAGATTTCTTTTTTCAACATCATTTCTTGCCCAACTTCCATTCAAGTTTCTTAATGGTGGTTTAGAGACAACTGGCCTTTTGAGGTTTCTAGCTGCACGCCATAATGAGTAGTCCGATTGTGGAGTTGCATCAAGTTCCTTAAGATATTTTTCCAGAGAAGCCGTTTTCTGAGTCTGCAATAACTTTCTTAATCTTTTTGTACACTCTTTTAGCAAGTTCTTAAGTTGAGGAGATCTGTGCAATTGCCACTCTCTTCGTGCCCTCCTTTTTTCAGACAAGAGACGCTCGACATCTGTGGAATATATTTTAATAGTTTTTGTTTTTTTGGGGGCAATATTGGAATGTTGAACAGCTAGTTTCAGAAAACTGTCAAAATTATCAATAGAGCGATCTACATACTCCGGTGTACTGAGCGGAATATTTTCTGTGCAATGGGCACTGAGATATTTTTTATATTTTAACCAATTTATTTGTGTGGCTGACGTCGCTAGGTAACCAGTCGGAGATACAGTTCTATTGGGGTTCATTATAGTAACAATTGTAGGTGTGTGGTCGGAAGATAATTCTAGGGAAGCTTCAACGTGAATCGTTTCTGTGAGGATGTTTTTAACCACGCCAAAATCGATGACATCTGGAATTTTTTGCGGGTCAGCAGGCCAATACGTTGGTTGGCCGCTCGCGACAACATTTAAATTCATTTTAGAGATTGTATTAAACAAAACACGACCCTTTGGTGTTATTAGTCGTGACCCCCAGAAGGTATGTTTAGCGTTATAATCGCCAGCGGCCAGGAAACAGGGTCCTAGTGATTTATAATATTCACAATATTGGCTTTCTGATATTGAAAATCTAGGTGGAGAGTATAAAGATGAGATTACAATGCTACGATTCAGCTCTTCAACACAAATGTTCGTTGCTTGGAGATAATCCTCACGATGATCACACATTAGGTAGTGTTTGACTCGATTTTTTATCAAAATGGCAGAACCACCACAAGCTCTATCTCGAGGGTCCTTGGTATCATATAGTATATAACCATTGATGTTAAACGTATTTCTTGAGGTCAAATGAGTTTCAGAAACCATCATGACATCAATTTGTTTATTTTTAAGAAAGTATTCTAATTCATTTTTATGTTGGCGGATGCCGTTCGCGTTCCAAAAACAGATTTTTAAACAGTTCATGGCTTGTTAAGTACAGATTGCAATAACATCGATTGCATTCTAAGAATTTCCTGCATCATATTACCCATTGTGTTCGTAAAATTAGTTACTGTTTGCACTAATGTTTCCATGGTTTTTTCTAGACGACTTAAATTTGAAACTGGAGTTTCATCATTACTTGGCGCAGCACCTTGCGTTGGCGCATGGTTTGATTTTACGACGTTAGCATAAGAGGTTCTGTTATTACTAGGCTGCGGGGCCTGAATGTCACCAGTGCTTACTTGATTTGTTACCTGCATTTGAGGGGGATTAGTTTTCGGTCCAACTGACTGCTTGACGATGGTATATACAGGGCATCCTCTATAATTGGCAGTGTGATTACCGCCACAGTTGCTACATTTTTTTACGTTGGGGTCGGTTTTAGACTTATCGCAAAGATCTGTACCATGTAATTCACCACATACTACGCAAACAGGGGGTAAATAGCAATATGCCTTAGTATGACCATATTCTTGACAGTTTAAACACTGAACGGGACCATTTCTTTTGTGTGGCTCTTCTATAGTTACTCTTCTATAGAGAATATATTTCAAATTGTAAATAGGGTGCGTTTCATTTTTTTTAAGCTTTACGTCGCCGGGTTCAAACTCCACTCGAAAAAGTGGTTGGGGGTTTTTTTCTCTATTTTTTATATTTACTACATGTTTTATTTTGAAGCCTTTTTCTTCGAGGAATGTTTTTACCTCTTCTGGGTCCACACATGAGTCAATTCCCTTAATCACTACTTGGAGACCTTTACTGCTTTTCAGTTGGTATGTATAAAAGTTTTTTTTAAGTACTTCAAATTTGTTTATAATTTTGCGAAAATCATTCTCATTATTGACTTGTATTTTTGTCTCGTTTATACTACCACGCTTGATAGCAGCTACGTAAAACGAATTTTCACCTATCACCGATATCAAACTCTTTATGAGCTCATTTAAGTTTTGCTCCCTAAGATATATCGGGGGAGGCTTGGACGATTTTATGACGTTTGGTGCTTCAGAGGATTCATCCTCCAGAATTGCAAATCGATTTTGAGAATTTATTTTATCAAAAGATGGTACTTTTGAGGCCGAAGCAACTGCTGCAGAGGTAGGGCTGCGACCCCGTTTAAGCACTGTTATGTACCTGTCCATACCAACTTGTACTTGAGGCTTTTGACCACTTTTTACTTGTGGAGCTGAGTTTTCCATCATGCCTGATTTGAGGGTAATATTTTCATCACTTATTAAAATCGTTTTTGCCGCTGAGGCACCGCTTGCAGGTTTTATATTTTTTATTGTATTAATATCAACCGTATTATTAGACACCGAAGGTGATACTGAGTTTTCTATTATGCCTGATTGGGGGTTAATATTTACATCACTTATTAAAATTGTTTTTGCTGTTGAGGCAACGCTAGCAGGTTTTGTATTTGTTATTGTATCAACCGTGTTATTAAATACAGACGGCGAGAGGGATCGCGTACGAGTAATAGGTTTAGCCGTTAGGTATTTGCTATCATCGATTCTTTTTTTTATTTCTGTATTTTTTTCGCTAACACTCACTGTGATATATGCATTTCTACTGTTTGCACTCATAAGAGTTTTTTTTTTCTTTTACTGTTTACAGTTGTGCTCTTCTTATTTGTTATTGTTTATCAACACCGATAATGAAAAAATGTGTGTTTATGTATGTATGTACATACATGTAATTTTTTTTTTTCTTTTTCTTGTATTTGCTTTTTTTATACTTTATTTGTTCAAAAAAAAAAAAAAAATAAACCGTATGCCGAGTTTAGAAAACACGTCTATCTTCAACGACCGCGACAGACAGAGTGGACGTTTCAAACTGTGCAAAACTTTCCAAATAATGACCACCCTTAAATGTGGGTGCAATTTCTGTAAAAAAAATCATATAGGTAGCCACCGGAAAAACCCAAATAATAAAAAGGTCCACTTTCCGTTTAATTGTCCACGTACATTTATTACCGCAATCATAAAAATCAAATAACCTTTTGTTTATTCCTTTTTTTTAATTTCCAGAATCATGAAATAAGTGTCAATGTTTTCTCCAAATAATGTTGTGCATATCTCGAGCAAATTTTTGAAATTCATACATTTACTCAATTGCGAATAAAAGCGAAACGCGTGCATCGATTTTTATGATCTTTGTCTCATTTTGTTCATAGGTTATGTGACTTTGCGAAAAAATAACTAGACTTGAAATTTTTTTCCATTTTGCATTTTTTATGTATTTAAAAAAAAAAAATTTAAATTTTTAGGCAAAAAATAATTTTTTCCCTTCATACATTCATTTTTAACTTCGAAAGTGTTACTTGTATAGGAAAACAATATATGAACAGATTAAGGGAATTGTAATTCTTAATTTTTTTAAATTTATTTCAACTAAATTGGGCTAGTGGTTGTCGAGCTATGTCAAACAACAGGGCCTAAAACGTGATAAATTCCCTTATACGATAGTACTAACTTCAAATCGATACTAACTTCAAATCGCAGGTAAGAAGACAAAACGAATGATGCAGAAATTCTTCTTTTTGGGTCTAATTTCACATACAGTTCACAGAATTGAGTTGGCAATCAATTAACTAAAAAATGTTGTACTGTGTAATGATAATGATAATGATAATGATAATGATAATGATAATGATAATGATAATGATAATGATAATGATAATGATAATGATAATGATAATGATAATGATAATGATAATGATAATGATAATGATAATGATAATGATAATGATAATGATAATGATAATGATAATGATAATGATAATGATAATGATAATGATAATGATAATGATAATGATAATGATAATGATAATGATAATGATAATGATAATGATAATGATAATGATAATGATAATGATAATGATAATGATAATGATAATGATAATGATAATGATAATGATAATGATAATGATAATGATAATGATAATGATAATGATAATGATAATGATAATGATAATGATAATGATAATGATAATGATAATGATAATGATAATGATAATGATAATGATAATGATAATGATAATGATAATGATAATGATAATGATAATGATAATGATAATGATAATGATAATGATAATGATAATGATAATGATAATGATAATGATAATGATAATGATAATGATAATGATAATGATAATGATAATGATAATGATAATGATAATGATAATGATAATGATAATGATAATGATAATGATAATGATAATGATAATGATAATGATAATGATAATGATAATGATAATGATAATGATAATGATAATGATAATGATAATGATAATGATAATGATAATGATAATGATAATGATAATGATAATGATAATGATAATGATAATGATAATGATAATGATAATGATAATGATAATGATAATGATAATGATAATGATAATGATAATGATAATGATAATGATAATGATAATGATAATGATAATGATAATGATAATGATAATGATAATGATAATGATAATGATAATGATAATGATAATGATAATGATAATGATAATGATAATGATAATGATAATGATAATGATAATGATAATGATAATGATAATGATAATGATAATGATAATGATAATGATAATGATAATGATAATGATAATGATAATGATAATGATAATGATAATGATAATGATAATGATAATGATAATGATAATGATAATGATAATGATAATGATAATGATAATGATAATGATAATGATAATGATAATGATAATGATAATGATAATGATAATGATAATGATAATGATAATGATAATGATAATGATAATGATAATGATAATGATAATGATAATGATAATGATAATGATAATGATAATGATAATGATAATGATAATGATAATGATAATGATAATGATAATGATAATGATAATGATAATGATAATGATAATGATAATGATAATGATAATGATAATGATAATGATAATGATAATGATAATGATAATGATAATGATAATGATAATGATAATGATAATGATAATGATAATGATAATGATAATGATAATGATAATGATAATGATAATGATAATGATAATGATAATGATAATGATAATGATAATGATAATGATAATGATAATGATAATGATAATGATAATGATAATGATAATGATAATGATAATGATAATGATAATGATAATGATAATGATAATGATAATGATAATGATAATGATAATGATAATGATAATGATAATGATAATGATAATGATAATGATAATGATAATGATAATGATAATGATAATGATAATGATAATGATAATGATAATGATAATGATAATGATAATGATAATGATAATGATAATGATAATGATAATGATAATGATAATGATAATGATAATGATAATGATAATGATAATGATAATGATAATGATAATGATAATGATAATGATAATGATAATGATAATGATAATGATAATGATAATGATAATGATAATGATAATGATAATGATAATGATAATGATAATGATAATGATAATGATAATGATAATGATAATGATAATGATAATGATAATGATAATGATAATGATAATGATAATGATAATGATAATGATAATGATAATGATAATGATAATGATAATGATAATGATAATGATAATGATAATGATAATGATAATGATAATGATAATGATAATGATAATGATAATGATAATGATAATGATAATGATAATGATAATGATAATGATAATGATAATGATAATGATAATGATAATGATAATGATAATGATAATGATAATGATAATGATAATGATAATGATAATGATAATGATAATGATAATGATAATGATAATGATAATGATAATGATAATGATAATGATAATGATAATGATAATGATAATGATAATGATAATGATAATGATAATGATAATGATAATGATAATGATAATGATAATGATAATGATAATGATAATGATAATGATAATGATAATGATAATGATAATGATAATGATAATGATAATGATAATGATAATGATAATGATAATGATAATGATAATGATAATGATAATGATAATGATAATGATAATGATAATGATAATGATAATGATAATGATAATGATAATGATAATGATAATGATAATGATAATGATAATGATAATGATAATGATAATGATAATGATAATGATAATGATAATGATAATGATAATGATAATGATAATGATAATGATAATGATAATGATAATGATAATGATAATGATAATGATAATGATAATGATAATGATAATGATAATGATAATGATAATGATAATGATAATGATAATGATAATGATAATGATGATGATAATGATAATGATAATGATAATGATAATGATAATGATAATGATAATGATAATGATAATGATAATGATAATGATAATGATAATGATAATGATAATGATAATGATAATGATAATGATAATGATAATGATAATGATAATGATAATGATAATGATAATGATAATGATAATGATAATGATAATGATAATGATAATGATAATGATAATGATAATGATAATGATAATGATAATGATAATGATAATGATAATGATAATGATAATGATAATGATAATGATAATGATAATGATAATGATAATGATAATGATAATGATAATGATAATGATAATGATAATGATAATGATAATGATAATGATAATGATAATGATAATGATAATGATAATGATAATGATAATGATAATGATAATGATAATGATAATGATAATGATAATGATAATGATAATGATAATGATAATGATAATGATAATGATAATGATAATGATAATGATAATGATAATGATAATGATAATGATAATGATAATGATAATGATAATGATAATGATAATGATAATGATAATGATAATGATAATGATAATGATAATGAT
Source organism: Pollenia amentaria (assembly GCA_943735925.1). Taxonomy (NCBI): domain Eukaryota; kingdom Metazoa; phylum Arthropoda; class Insecta; order Diptera; family Polleniidae; genus Pollenia; species Pollenia amentaria. The sequence continues at coordinate 26,463 of CALSEU010000004.1, forward strand.
AATGATAATGATAATGATAATGATAATGATAATGATAATGATAATGATAATGATAATGATAATGATAATGATAATGATAATGATAATGATAATGATAATGATAATGATAATGATAATGATAATGATAATGATAATGATAATGATAATGATAATGATAATGATAATGATAATGATAATGATAATGATAATGATAATGATAATGATAATGATAATGATAATGATAATGATAATGATAATGATAATGATAATGATAATGATAATGATAATGATAATGATAATGATAATGATAATGATAATGATAATGATAATGATAATGATAATGATAATGATAATGATAATGATAATGATAATGATAATGATAATGATAATGATAATGATAATGATAATGATAATGATAATGATAATGATAATGATAATGATAATGATAATGATAATGATAATGATAATGATAATGATAATGATAATGATAATGATAATGATAATGATAATGATAATGATAATGATAATGATAATGATAATGATAATGATAATGATAATGATAATGATAATGATAATGATAATGATAATGATAATGATAATGATAATGATAATGATAATGATAATGATAATGATAATGATAATGATAATGATAATGATAATGATAATGATAATGATAATGATAATGATAATGATAATGATAATGATAATGATAATGATAATGATAATGATAATGATAATGATAATGATAATGATAATGATAATGATAATGATAATGATAATGATAATGATAATGATAATGATAATGATAATGATAATGATAATGATAATGATAATGATAATGATAATGATAATGATAATGATAATGATAATGATAATGATAATGATAATGATAATGATAATGATAATGATAATGATAATGATAATGATAATGATAATGATAATGATAATGATAATGATAATGATAATGATAATGATAATGATAATGATAATGATAATGATAATGATAATGATAATGATAATGATAATGATAATGATAATGATAATGATAATGATAATGATAATGATAATGATAATGATAATGATAATGATAATGATAATGATAATGATAATGATAATGATAATGATAATGATAATGATAATGATAATGATAATGATAATGATAATGATAATGATAATGATAATGATAATGATAATGATAATGATAATGATAATGATAATGATAATGATAATGATAATGATAATGATAATGATAATGATAATGATAATGATAATGATAATGATAATGATAATGATAATGATAATGATAATGATAATGATAATGATAATGATAATGATAATGATAATGATAATGATAATGATAATGATAATGATAATGATAATGATAATGATAATGATAATGATAATGATAATGATAATGATAATGATAATGATAATGATAATGATAATGATAATGATAATGATAATGATAATGATAATGATAATGATAATGATAATGATAATGATAATGATAATGATAATGATAATGATAATGATAATGATAATGATAATGATAATGATAATGATAATGATAATGATAATGATAATGATAATGATAATGATAATGATAATGATAATGATAATGATAATGATAATGATAATGATAATGATAATGATAATGATAATGATAATGATAATGATAATGATAATGATAATGATAATGATAATGATAATGATAATGATAATGATAATGATAATGATAATGATAATGATAATGATAATGATAATGATAATGATAATGATAATGATAATGATAATGATAATGATAATGATAATGATAATGATAATGATAATGATAATGATAATGATAATGATAATGATAATGATAATGATAATGATAATGATAATGATAATGATAATGATAATGATAATGATAATGATAATGATAATGATAATGATAATGATAATGATAATGATAATGATAATGATAATGATAATGATAATGATAATGATAATGATAATGATAATGATAATGATAATGATAATGATAATGATAATGATAATGATAATGATAATGATAATGATAATGATAATGATAATGATAATGATAATGATAATGATAATGATAATGATAATGATAATGATAATGATAATGATAATGATAATGATAATGATAATGATAATGATAATGATAATGATAATGATAATGATAATGATAATGATAATGATAATGATAATGATAATGATAATGATAATGATAATGATAATGATAATGATAATGATAATGATAATGATAATGATAATGATAATGATAATGATAATGATAATGATAATGATAATGATAATGATAATGATAATGATAATGATAATGATAATGATAATGATAATGATAATGATAATGATAATGATAATGATAATGATAATGATAATGATAATGATAATGATAATGATAATGATAATGATAATGATAATGATAATGATAATGATAATGATAATGATAATGATAATGATAATGATAATGATAATGATAATGATAATGATAATGATAATGATAATGATAATGATAATGATAATGATAATGATAATGATAATGATAATGATAATGATAATGATAATGATAATGATAATGATAATGATAATGATAATGATAATGATAATGATAATGATAATGATAATGATAATGATAATGATAATGATAATGATAATGATAATGATAATGATAATGATAATGATAATGATAATGATAATGATAATGATAATGATAATGATAATGATAATGATAATGATAATGATAATGATAATGATAATGATAATGATAATGATAATGATAATGATAATGATAATGATAATGATAATGATAATGATAATGATAATGATAATGATAATGATAATGATAATGATAATGATAATGATAATGATAATGATAATGATAATGATAATGATAATGATAATGATAATGATAATGATAATGATAATGATAATGATAATGATAATGATAATGATAATGATAATGATAATGATAATGATAATGATAATGATAATGATAATGATAATGATAATGATAATGATAATGATAATGATAATGATAATGATAATGATAATGATAATGATAATGATAATGATAATGATAATGATAATGATAATGATAATGATAATGATAATGATAATGATAATGATAATGATAATGATAATGATAATGATAATGATAATGATAATGATAATGATAATGATAATGATAATGATAATGATAATGATAATGATAATGATAATGATAATGATAATGATAATGATAATGATAATGATAATGATAATGATAATGATAATGATAATGATAATGATAATGATAATGATAATGATAATGATAATGATAATGATAATGATAATGATAATGATAATGATAATGATAATGATAATGATAATGATAATGATAATGATAATGATAATGATAATGATAATGATAATGATAATGATAATGATAATGATAATGATAATGATAATGATAATGATAATGATAATGATAATGATAATGATAATGATAATGATAATGATAATGATAATGATAATGATAATGATAATGATAATGATAATGATAATGATAATGATAATGATAATGATAATGATAATGATAATGATAATGATAATGATAATGATAATGATAATGATAATGATAATGATAATGATAATGATAATGATAATGATAATGATAATGATAATGATAATGATAATGATAATGATAATGATAATGATAATGATAATGATAATGATAATGATAATGATAATGATAATGATAATGATAATGATAATGATAATGATAATGATAATGATAATGATAATGATAATGATAATGATAATGATAATGATAATGATAATGATAATGATAATGATAATGATAATGATAATGATAATGATAATGATAATGATAATGATAATGATAATGATAATGATAATGATAATGATAATGATAATGATAATGATAATGATAATGATAATGATAATGATAATGATAATGATAATGATAATGATAATGATAATGATAATGATAATGATAATGATAATGATAATGATAATGATAATGATAATGATAATGATAATGATAATGATAATGATAATGATAATGATAATGATAATGATAATGATAATGATAATGATAATGATAATGATAATGATAATGATAATGATAATGATAATGATAATGATAATGATAATGATAATGATAATGATAATGATAATGATAATGATAATGATAATGATAATGATAATGATAATGATAATGATAATGATAATGATAATGATAATGATAATGATAATGATAATGATAATGATAATGATAATGATAATGATAATGATAATGATAATGATAATGATAATGATAATGATAATGATAATGATAATGATAATGATAATGATAATGATAATGATAATGATAATGATAATGATAATGATAATGATAATGATAATGATAATGATAATGATAATGATAATGATAATGATAATGATAATGATAATGATAATGATAATGATAATGATAATGATAATGATAATGATAATGATAATGATAATGATAATGATAATGATAATGATAATGATAATGATAATGATAATGATAATGATAATGATAATGATAATGATAATGATAATGATAATGATAATGATAATGATAATGATAATGATAATGATAATGATAATGATAATGATAATGATAATGATAATGATAATGATAATGATAATGATAATGATAATGATAATGATAATGATAATGATAATGATAATGATAATGATAATGATAATGATAATGATAATGATAATGATAATGATAATGATAATGATAATGATAATGATAATGATAATGATAATGATAATGATAATGATAATGATAATGATAATGATAATGATAATGATAATGATAATGATAATGATAATGATAATGATAATGATAATGATAATGATAATGATAATGATAATGATAATGATAATGATAATGATAATGATAATGATAATGATAATGATAATGATAATGATAATGATAATGATAATGAGATAATGATAATGATAATGATAATGATAATGATAATGATAATGATAATGATAATGATAATGATAATGATAATGATAATGATAATGATAATGATAATGATAATGATAATGATAATGATAATGATAATGATAATGATAATGATAATGATAATGATAATGATAATGATAATGATAATGATAATGATAATGATAATGATAATGATAATGATAATGATAATGATAATGATAATGATAATGATAATGATAATGATAATGATAATGATAATGATAATGATAATGATAATGATAATGATAATGATAATGATAATGATAATGATAATGATAATGATAATGATAATGATAATGATAATGATCATGATAATGATAATGATAATGATAATGATAATGATAATGATAATGATAATGATAATGATAATGATAATGATAATGATAATGATAATGATAATGATAATGATAATGATAATGATAATGATAATGATAATGATAATGATAATGATAATGATAATGATAATGATAATGATAATGATAATGATAATGATAATGATAATGATAATGATAATGATAATGATAATGATAATGATAATGATAATGATAATGATAATGATAATGATAATGATAATGATAATGATAATGATAATGATAATGATAATGATAATGATAATGATAATGATAATGATAATGATAATGATAATGATAATGATAATGATAATGATAATGATAATGATAATGATAATGATAATGATAATGATAATGATAATGATAATGATAATGATAATGATAATGATAATGATAATGATAATGATAATGATAATGATAATGATAATGATAATGATAATGATAATGATAATGATAATGATAATGATAATGATAATGATAATGATAATGATAATGATAATGATAATGATAATGATAATGATAATGATAATGATAATGATAATGATAATGATAATGATAATGATAATGATAATGATAATGATAATGATAATGATAATGATAATGATAATGATAATGATAATGATAATGATAATGATAATGATAATGATAATGATAATGATAATGATAATGATAATGATAATGATAATGATAATGATAATGATAATGATAATGATAATGATAATGATAATGATAATGATAATGATAATGATAATGATAATGATAATGATAATGATAATGATAATGATAATGATAATGATAATGATAATGATAATGATAATGATAATGATAATGATAATGATAATGATAATGATAATGATAATGATAATGATAATGATAATGATAATGATAATGATAATGATAATGATAATGATAATGATAATGATAATGATAATGATAATGATAATGATAATGATAATGATAATGATAATGATAATGATAATGATAATGATAATGATAATGATAATGATAATGATAATGATAATGATAATGATAATGATAATGATAATGATAATGATAATGATAATGATAATGATAATGATAATGATAATGATAATGATAATGATAATGATAATGATAATGATAATGATAATGATAATGATAATGATAATGATAATGATAATGATAATGATAATGATAATGATAATGATAATGATAATGATAATGATAATGATAATGATAATGATAATGATAATGATAATGATAATGATAATGATAATGATAATGATAATGATAATGATAATGATAATGATAATGATAATGATAATGATAATGATAATGATAATGATAATGATAATGATAATGATAATGATAATGATAATGATAATGATAATGATAATGATAATGATAATGATAATGATAATGATAATGATAATGATAATGATAATGATAATGATAATGATAATGATAATGATAATGATAATGATAATGATAATGATAATGATAATGATAATGATAATGATAATGATAATGATAATGATAATGATAATGATAATGATAATGATAATGATAATGATAATGATAATGATAATGATAATGATAATGATAATGATAATGATAATGATAATGATAATGATAATGATAATGATAATGATAATGATAATGATAATGATAATGATAATGATAATGATAATGATAATGATAATGATAATGATAATGATAATGATAATGATAATGATAATGATAATGATAATGATAATGATAATGATAATGATAATGATAATGATAATGATAATGATAATGATAATGATAATGATAATGATAATGATAATGATAATGATAATGATAATGATAATGATAATGATAATGATAATGATAATGATAATGATAATGATAATGATAATGATAATGATAATGATAATGATAATGATAATGATAATGATAATGATAATGATAATGATAATGATAATGATAATGATAATGATAATGATAATGATAATGATAATGATAATGATAATGATAATGATAATGATAATGATAATGATAATGATAATGATAATGATAATGATAATGATAATGATAATGATAATGATAATGATAATGATAATGATAATGATAATGATAATGATAATGATAATGATAATGATAATGATAATGATAATGATAATGATAATGATAATGATAATGATAATGATAATGATAATGATAATGATAATGATAATGATAATGATAATGATAATGATAATGATAATGATAATGATAATGATAATGAT
>CALSEU010000005.1:0-2500 GCA_943735925.1 Pollenia amentaria
GACTTGAAAAACAATAATTTGTGGTGGTATGGACCCTCGTGGCTAAAATTACCAAAACATCAATGGCCGATGCAAAAATCTTCTAATGACACAACGTTAGAAGCAAAATCCATAAAATTATTTACAACTACGACATATGAAGACCCATTAAATCGTTTCTCATCATTGTCACGTGCATATCGAGTTATAGCTTACATCTTACGATGGAGAAAAAACTCTGGTCAAAACAAAAGTAACTTTAATTTTCCCTCAACAGAAGTCACATCCAATGAAGTTCAAGACGTTAAAGAACGACTAATTATACTGACCCAAAAGATTCAGTATTCAGAGGAATACAAAAAGTTACAACTTAAAGAAAAACTTTCACCTAAAAGTAGTCTTCTAACCCTAAATCCTTTCTTAGACCTCAAAGGAATTATGCGAGCAAATGGTAGACTAACTTTATCACCATCTTTAAACTATAATGAACGCTTTCCAATTATACTGCCATATAATTGTCAACTATCGAGACTCATCGCAGAATTCACTCACAAAATAACCTTACATGGTGGAAACCAACTTATGACTCGAAGTATAAGAACCGAATTTTGGATTTGCAAATTAAAAACTCTAGTAAAAACCGTTATTCGGAACTGCAAAACTTGCATTTTATACAAAAAGCGGACTCAAGAACAAATTATGGCGTCATTACCTCCAGAACGCACGACACTCTCCAGACCCTTTACAATCACTGGCGTAGACTATGCTGGACCCTTCAACATAAGAAATTTCACCGGTCGAGCATGCCTTATTACAAAAGGCTATGTGTGTATTTTTGTCTGCTTTTCCACCAAAGCAATACACTTAGAAGCAGTAAGTGACCTTTCAACTCAGGCTTTTCTAGCTGCTTTTGCCAGATTTATTGGAAGACGGGGATGTCCATCTAAAATTTATTCTGACAATGGAACAAATTTCGTTGGAGCTGCAGAACTTATAAGAAAGGATCGACTCGAATTTGTCAAAAATCTTCAACAAAAAATAATTCATCACTACAGTCATCAGAACGTGGAATGGAAATTTATACCCCCTGGCACTCCACACATGGGAGGACTATGGGAAGCCGGTGTTAAATCCTTCAAGATCCATTTACGAAAAATGACTCCAAATATGAAGTTTACATTTGAAGAGTTTTCTACAATTTTGACCCGAATTGAATCCTGTCTAAACTCCAGACCCTTAAGTCCAGCTAGTGATGACCCAACTGATCTATCACCGCTTACTCCTGCACACTTTCTTATTGGTACTTCATTCATGACCCCACCAGAAAAAGATTCAAGCAACGAAAACTTGACCCTCGCCAACCGATGGAGACGTCTAAAAATTATTTACCATACTTTCTGCGAAAGATGGAAATCAGAATATTTAAGTGAGCTGCATCGTCGATATAAATGGAAATATCAACACCAAAATCTCAACGTTGACGATTTAGTTGTCATCAAAGACAGTAATCTGCCACCTAATGAATGGAAATTAGGTCGAATTACCAAAACCTACCTTGGACCCGACAAAAATATCAGAGTAGTTGATATTCGAACTACAAATGGAATTATTACGAGACCCATAACGAAACTCGTACTGTTATTTAATAATTAAATACACATTTCTAAAAAATTATTTTGTATAATTCCAGTAAAAGTCACCCAAGAAAAACACAAATAACTTTTGTGGCATTGGTCGTATGGTCTCATCTCAGTTTACTATTTTTCAAAAACTCCACATCTAATATTATGGCACACAGTTCACCCCCTGGTAACATCATCTGTACTCCAGCATTCTACGTGATGAAACCCAAAAACAAGGTGCTATAATGCGGCTGTTTATTTTCCGGACTCCTCGAAGAACTTGAGCCCAGTTGAATATATCACCATATCATGGGGGGCGGAATGTTTAGAGATGACCCCTTCCAACAACGACAACCCTGCTTACCAACAACTTGTTATATTTTATTTTCTTTAATCTTTATATTCATATGTAAAAATTATTTAGTTAAATTGTTGTTACATTTGCACTCAGTATATCCCGTTATATTTAGTACAAAACTTCCTTTATAATATGTGACCCTTTTTTGTATATTAAAAAACAATTTAAAGTCAGTCGATCAGTAAATATTAAACAGTGAACAACAAACAGTAAAAATACAAAAACAAAACATAAATTTTGAAATATAAATACAAGAACAAAAACATACATATGTAAAATAAATAAACAAACAAAAAAAAAGAAACAAAGTGTAACTAAAACTAAATGAACTAAAATATTAAAATTAAATAAATAAATTGTTAAATTATTAAAACCTAAAAGTGAACCGTGTTTTTATTTAAGACCCATTCTTAAACAATTATCATTATCATTATCATTATCATTATCATTATCATTATCATTATCATTATCATTATCATTATCATTATCATTATCATTATCATTATCATTATCATTATCATTATCATTATCATTATCATTA
>CALSEU010000005.1:5000-25120 GCA_943735925.1 Pollenia amentaria
TATCATTATCATTATCATTATCATTATCATTATCATTATCATTATCATTATCATTATCATTATCATTATCATTATCATTATCATTATCATTATCATTATCATTATCATTATCATTATCATTATCATTATCATTATCATTATCATTATCATTATCATTATCATTATCATTATCATTATCATTATCATTATCATTATCATTATCATTATCATTATCATTATCATTATCATTATCATTATCATTATCATTATCATTATCATTATCATTATCATTATCATTATCATTATCATTATCATTATCATTATCATTATCATTATCATTATCATTATCATTATCATTATCATTATCATTATCATTATCATTATCATTATCATTATCATTATCATTATCATTATCAGTATCATTATCATTATCATTATCATTATCATTATCATTATCATTATCATTATCATTATCATTATCATTATCATTATCATTATCATTATCATTATCATTATCATTATCATTATCATTATCATTATCATTATCATTATCATTATCATTATCATTATCATTATCATTATCATTATCATTATCATTATCACTATCATTATCATTATCATTATCATTATCATTATCATTATCATTATCATTATCATTATCATTATCATTATCATTATCATTATCATTATCATTATCATTATCATTATCATTATCATTATCATTATCATTATCATTATCATTATCATTATCATTATCATTATCATTATCATTATCATTATCATTATCATTATCATTATCATTATCATTATCATTATCATTATCATTATCATTATCATTATCATTATCATTATCATTATCATTATCATTATCATTATCATTATCATTATCATTATCATTATCATTATCATTATCATTATCATTATCATTATCATTATCATTATCATTATCATTATCATTATCATTATCATTATCATTATCATTATCATTATCATTATCATTATCATTATCATTATCATTATCATTATCATTATCATTATCATTATCATTATCATTATCATTATCATTATCATTATCATTATCATTATCATTATCATTATCATTATCATTATCATTATCATTATCATTATCATTATCATTATCATTATCATTATCATTATCATTATCATTATCATTATCATTATCATTATCATTATCATTATCATTATCATTATCATTATCATTATCATTATCATTATCATTATCATTATCATTATCATTATCATTATCATTATCATTATCATTATCATTATCATTATCATTATCATTATCATTATCATTATCATTATCATTATCATTATCATTATCATTATCATTATCATTATCATTATCATTATCATTATCATTATCATTATCATTATCATTATCATTATCATTATCATTATCATTATCATTATCATTATCATTATCATTATCATTATCATTATCATTATCATTATCATTATCATTATCATTATCATTATCATTATCATTATCATTATCATTATCATTATCATTATCATTATCATTATCATTATCATTATCATTATCATTATCATTATCATTATCATTATCATTATCATTATCATTATCATTATCATTATCATTATCATTATCATTATCATTATCATTATCATTATCATTATCATTATCATTATCATTATCATTATCATTATCATTATCATTATCATTATCATTATCATTATCATTATCATTATCATTATCATTATCATTATCATTATCATTATCATTATCATTATCATTATCATTATCATTATCATTATCATTATCATTATCATTATCATTATCATTATCATTATCATTATCATTATCATTATCATTATCATTATCATTATCATTATCATTATCATTATCATTATCATTATCATTATCATTATCATTATCATTATCATTATCATTATCATTATCATTATCATTATCATTATCATTATCATTATCATTATCATTATCATTATCATTATCATTATCATTATCATTATCATTATCATTATCATTATCATTATCATTATCATTATCATTATCATTATCATTATCATTATCATTATCATTATCATTATCATTATCATTATCATTATCATTATCATTATCATTATCATTATCATTATCATTATCATTATCATTATCATTATCATTATCATTATCATTATCATTATCATTATCATTATCATTATCATTATCATTATCATTATCATTATCATTATCATTATCATTATCATTATCATTATCATTATCATTATCATTATCATTATCATTATCATTATCATTATCATTATCATTATCATTATCATTATCATTATCATTATCATTATCATTATCATTATCATTATCATTATCATTATCATTATCATTATCATTATCATTATCATTATCATTATCATTATCATTATCATTATCATTATCATTATCATTATCATTATCATTATCATTATCATTATCATTATCATTATCATTATCATTATCATTATCATTATCATTATCATTATCATTATCATTATCATTATCATTATCATTATCATTATCATTATCATTATCATTATCATTATCATTATCATTATCATTATCATTATCATTATCATTATCATTATCATTATCATTATCATTATCATTATCATTATCATTATCATTATCATTATCATTATCATTATCATTATCATTATCATTATCATTATCATTATCATTATCATTATCATTATCATTATCATTATCATTATCATTATCATTATCATTATCATTATCATTATCATTATCATTATCATTATCATTATCATTATCATTATCATTATCATTATCATTATCATTATCATTATCATTATCATTATCATTATCATTATCATTATCATTATCATTATCATTATCATTATCATTATCATTATCATTATCATTATCATTATCATTATCATTATCATTATCATTATCATTATCATTATCATTATCATTATCATTATCATTATCATTATCATTATCATTATCATTATCATTATCATTATCATTATCATTATCATTATCATTATCATTATCATTATCATTATCATTATCATTATCATTATCATTATCATTATCATTATCATTATCATTATCATTATCATTATCATTATCATTATCATTATCATTATCATTATCATTATCATTATCATTATCATTATCATTATCATTATCATTATCATTATCATTATCATTATCATTATCATTATCATTATCATTATCATTATCATTATCATTATCATTATCATTATCATTATCATTATCATTATCATTATCATTATCATTATCATTATCATTATCATTATCATTATCATTATCATTATCATTATCATTATCATTATCATTATCATTATCATTATCATTATCATTATCATTATCATTATCATTATCATTATCATTATCATTATCATTATCATTATCATTATCATTATCATTATCATTATCATTATCATTATCATTATCATTATCATTATCATTATCATTATCATTATCATTATCATTATCATTATCATTATCATTATCATTATCATTATCATTATCATTATCATTATCATTATCATTATCATTATCATTATCATTATCATTATCATTATCATTATCATTATCATTATCATTATCATTATCATTATCATTATCATTATCATTATCATTATCATTATCATTATCATTATCATTATCATTATCATTATCATTATCATTATCATTATCATTATCATTATCATTATCATTATCATTATCATTATCATTATCATTATCATTATCATTATCATTATCATTATCATTATCATTATCATTATCATTGTCATTATCATTATCATTATCATTATCATTATCATTATCATTATCATTATCATTATCATTATCATTATCATTATCATTATCATTATCATTATCATTATCATTATCATTATCATTATCATTATCATTATCATTATCATTATCATTATCATTATCATTATCATTATCATTATCATTATCATTATCATTATCATTATCATTATCATTATCATTATCATTATCATTATCATTATCATTATCATTATCATTATCATTATCATTATCATTATCATTATCATTATCATTATCATTATCATTATCATTATCATTATCATTATCATTATCATTATCATTATCATTATCATTATCATTATCATTATCATTATCATTATCATTATCATTATCATTATCATTATCATTATCATTATCATTATCATTATCATTATCATTATCATTATCATTATCATTATCATTATCATTATCATTATCATTATCATTATCATTATCATTATCATTATCATTATCATTATCATTATCATTATCATTATCGTTATCATTATCATTATCATTATCATTATCATTATCATTATCATTATCATTATCATTATCATTATCATTATCATTATCATTATCATTATCATTATCATTATCATTATCATTATCATTATCATTATCATTATCATTATCATTATCATTATCATTATCATTATCATTATCATTATCATTATCATTATCATTATCATTATCATTATCATTATCATTATCATTATCATTATCATTATCATTATCATTATCATTATCATTATCATTATCATTATCATTATCATTATCATTATCATTATCATTATCATTATCATTATCATTATCATTATCATTATCATTATCATTATCATTATCATTATCATTATCATTATCATTATCATTATCATTATCATTATCATTATCATTATCATTATCATTATCATTATCATTATCATTATCATTATCATTATCATTATCATTATCATTATCATTATCATTATCATTATCATTATCATTATCATTATCATTATCATTATCATTATATCATTATCATTATCATTATCATTATCATTATCATTATCATTATCATTATCATTATCATTATCATTATCATTATCGTTATCGTTATCGTTATCGTTATCATTATCATTATCATTATCATTATCGTTATCGTTTATCATTATCATTATCATTATCATTATCATTATCATTATCATTATCATTATCATTATCATTATCATTATCATTATCATTATCATTATCATTATCATTATCATTATCATTATCATTATCATTATCATTATCATTATCATTATCATTATCATTATCATTATCATTATCATTATCATTATCATTATCATTATCATTATCATTATCATTATCATTATCATTATCATTATCATTATCATTATCATTATCATTATCATTATCATTATCATTATCATTATCATTATCATTATCATTATCATTATCATTATCATTATCATTATCATTATCATTATCATTATCATTATCATTATCATTATCATTATCATTATCATTATCATTATCATTATCATTATCATTATCATTATCATTATCATTATCATTATCATTATCATTATCATTATCATTATCATTATCATTATCATTATCATTATCATTATCATTATCATTATCATTATCATTATCATTATCATTATCATTATCATTATCATTATCATTATCATTATCATTATCATTATCATTATCATTATCATTATCATTATCATTATCATTATCATTATCATTATCATTATCATTATCATTATCATTATCATTATCATTATCATTATCATTATCATTATCATTATCATTATCATTATCATTATCATTATCATTATCATTATCATTATCATTATCATTATCATTATCATTATCATTATCATTATCATTATCATTATCATTATCATTATCATTATCATTATCATTATCATTATCATTATCATTATCATTATCATTATCATTATCATTATCATTATCATTATCATTATCATTATCATTATCATTATCATTATCATTATCATTATCATTATCATTATCATTATCATTATCATTATCATTATCATTATCATTATCATTATCATTATCATTATCATTATCATTATCATTATCATTATCATTATCATTATCATTATCATTATCATTATCATTATCATTATCATTATCATTATCATTATCATTATCATTATCATTATCATTATCATTATCATTATCATTATCATTATCATTATCATTATCATTATCATTATCATTATCATTATCATTATCATTATCATTATCATTATCATTATCATTATCATTATCATTATCATTATCATTATCATTATCATTATCATTATCATTATCATTATCATTATCATTATCATTATCATTATCATTATCATTATCATTATCATTATCATTATCATTATCATTATCATTATCATTATCATTATCATTATCATTATCATTATCATTATCATTATCATTATCATTATCATTATCATTATCATTATCATTATCATTATCATTATCATTATCATTATCATTATCATTATCATTATCATTATCATTATCATTATCATTATCATTATCATTATCATTATCATTATCATTATCATTATCATTATCATTATCATTATCATTATCATTATCATTATCATTATCATTATCATTATCATTATCATTATCATTATCATTATCATTATCATTATCATTATCATTATCATTATCATTATCATTATCATTATCATTATCATTATCATTATCATTATCATTATCATTATCATTATCATTATCATTATCATTATCATTATCATTATCATTATCATTATCATTATCATTATCATTATCATTATCATTATCATTATCATTATCATTATCATTATCATTATCATTATCATTATCATTATCATTATCATTATCATTATCATTATCATTATCATTATCATTATCATTATCATTATCATTATCATTATCATTATCATTATCATTATCATTATCATTATCATTATCATTATCATTATCATTATCATTATCATTATCATTATCATTATCATTATCATTATCATTATCATTATCATTATCATTATCATTATCATTATCATTATCATTATCATTATCATTATCATTATCATTATCATTATCATTATCATTATCATTATCATTATCATTATCATTATCATTATCATTATCATTATCATTATCATTATCATTATCATTATCATTATCATTATCATTATCATTATCATTATCATTATCATTATCATTATCATTATCATTCATTCATTATCATTATCATTATCATTATCATTATCATTATCATTATCATTATCATTATCATTATCATTATCATTATCATTATCATTATCATTATCATTATCATTATCATTATCATTATCATTATCATTATCATTATCATTATCATTATCATTATCATTATCATTATCATTATCATTATCATTATCATTATCATTATCATTATCATTATCATTATCATTATCATTATCATTATCATTATCATTATCATTATCATTATCATTATCATTATCATTATCATTATCATTATCATTATCATTATCATTATCATTATCATTATCATTATCATTATCATTATCATTATCATTATCATTATCATTATCATTATCATTATCATTATCATTATCATTATCATTATCATTATCATTATCATTATCATTATCATTATCATTATCATTATCATTATCATTATCATTATCATTATCATTATCATTATCATTATCATTATCATTATCATTATCATTATCATTATCATTATCATTATCATTATCATTATCATTATCATTATCATTATCATTATCATTATCATTATCATTATCATTATCATTATCATTATCATTATCATTATCATTATCATTATCATTATCATTATCATTATCATTATCATTATCATTATCATTATCATTATCATTATCATTATCATTATCATTATCATTATCATTATCATTATCATTATCATTATCATTATCATTATCATTATCATTATCATTATCATTATCATTATCATTATCATTATCATTATCATTATCATTATCATTATCATTATCATTATCATTATCATTATCATTATCATTATCATTATCATTATCATTATCATTATCATTATCATTATCATTATCATTATCATTATCATTATCATTATCATTATCATTATCATTATCATTATCATTATCATTATCATTATCATTATCATTATCATTATCATTATCATTATCATTATCATTATCATTATCATTATCATTATCATTATCATTATCATTATCATTATCATTATCATTATCATTATCATTATCATTATCATTATCATTATCATTATCATTATCATTATCATTATCATTATCATTATCATTATCATTATCATTATCATTATCATTATCATTATCATTATCATTATCATTATCATTATCATTATCATTATCATTATCATTATCATTATCATTATCATTATCATTATCATTATCATTATCATTATCATTATCATTATCATTATCATTATCATTATCATTATCATTATCATTATCATTATCATTATCATTATCATTATCATTATCATTATCATTATCATTATCATTATCATTATCATTATCATTATCATTATCATTATCATTATCATTATCATTATCATTATCATTATCATTATCATTATCATTATCATTATCATTATCATTATCATTATCATTATCATTATCATTATCATTATCATTATCATTATCATTATCATTATCATTATCATTATCATTATCATTATCATTATCATTATCATTATCATTATCATTATCATTATCATTATCATTATCATTATCATTATCATTATAATTATCATTATCATTATCATTATCATTATCATTATCATTATCATTATCATTATCATTATCATTATCATTATCATTATCATTATCATTATCATTATCATTATCATTATCATTATCATTATCATTATCATTATCATTATCATTATCATTATCATTATCATTATCATTATCATTATCATTATCATTATCATTATCATTATCATTATCATTATCATTATCATTATCATTATCATTATCATTATCATTATCATTATCATTATCATTATCATTATCATTATCATTATCATTATCATTATCATTATCATTATCATTATCATTATCATTATCATTATCATTATCATTATCATTATCATTATCATTATCATTATCATTATCATTATCATTATCATTATCATTATCATTATCATTATCATTATCATTATCATTATCATTATCATTATCATTATCATTATCATTATCATTATCATTATCATTATCATTATCATTATCATTATCATTATCATTATCATTATCATTATCATTATCATTATCATTATCATTATCATTATCATTATCATTATCATTATCATTATCATTATCATTATCATTATCATTATCATTATCATTATCATTATCATTATCATTATCATTATCATTATCATTATCATTATCATTATCATTATCATTATCATTATCATTATCATTATCATTATCATTATCATTATCATTATCATTATCATTATCATTATCATTATCATTATCATATCATTATCATTATCATTATCATTATCATTATCATTATCATTATCATTATCATTATCATTATCATTATCATTATCATTATCATTATCATTATCATTATCATTATCATTATCATTATCATTATCATTATCATTATCATTATCATTATCATTATCATTATCATTATCATCATCATTATCATTATCATTATCATTATCATTATCATTATCATTATCATTATCATTATCATTATCATTATCATTATCATTATCATTATCATTATCATTATCATTATCATTATCATTATCATTATCATTATCATTATCATTATCATTATCATTATCATTATCATTATCATTATCATTATCATTATCATTATCATTATCATTATCATTATCATTATCATTATCATTATCATTATCATTATCATTATCATTATCATTATCATTATCATTATAATTATCATTATCATTATCATTATCATTATCATTATCATTATCATTATCATTATCATTATCATTATCATTATCATTATCATTATCATTATCATTATCATTATCATTATCATTATCATTATCATTATCATTATCATTATCATTATCATTATCATTATCATTATCATTATCATTATCATTATCATTATCATTATCATTATCATTATCATTATCATTATCATTATCATTATCATTATCATTATCATTATCATTATCATTATCATTATCATTATCATTATCATTATCATTATCATTATCATTATCATTATCATTATCATTATCATTATCATTATCATTATCATTATCATTATCATTATCATTATCATTATCATTATCATTATCATTATCATTATCATTATCATTATGATTATCATTATCATTATCATTATCATTATCATTATCATTATCATTATCATTATCATTATCATTATCATTATCATTATCATTATCATTATCATTATCATTATCATTATCATTATCATTATCATTATCATTATCATTATCATTATCATTATCATTATCATTATCATTATCATTATCATTATCATTATCATTATCATTATCATTATCATTATCATTATCATTATCATTATCATTATCATTATCATTATCATTATCATTATCATTATCATTATCATTATCATTATCATTATCATTATCATTATCATTATCATTATCATTATCATTATCATTATCATTATCATTATCATTATCATTATCATTATCATTATCATTATCATTATCATTATCATTATCATTATCATTATCATTATCATTATCATTATCATTATCATTATCATTATCATTATCATTATCATTATCATTATCATTATCATTATCATTATCATTATCATTATCATTATCATTATCATTATCATTATCATTATCATTATCATTATCATTATCATTATCATTATCATTATCATTATCATTATCATTATCATTATCATTATCATTATCATTATCATTATCATTATCATTATCATTATCATTATCATTATCATTATCATTATCATTATCATTATCATTATCATTATCATTATCATTATCATTATCATTATCATTATCATTATCATTATCATTATCATTATCATTATCATTATCATTATCATTATCATTATCATTATCATTATCATTATCATTATCATTATCATTATCATTATCATTATCATTATCATTATCATTATCATTATCATTATCATTATCATTATCATTATCATTATCATTATCATTATCATTATCATTATCATTATCATTATCATTATCATTATCATTATCATTATCATTATCATTATCATTATCATTATCATTATCATTATCATTATCATTATCATTATCATTATCATTATCATTATCATTATCATTATCATTATCATTATCATTATCATTATCATTATCATTATCATTATCATTATCATTATCATTATCATTATCATGATAATGATCATGATCATTAATGATAATGATAATTAATAATGATAATGATAATGATAATGATAATGATAATGATAATGATAATGATAATGATCATTATCATTATAATTATCATTATCATTATCATTATCATTATCATTATCATTATCATTATCATTATCATTATAATGATAATGATAATGATAATGATAATGATAATGATAATGATAATGATAATGATAATGATAATGATAATGATAATGATAATGATAATGATAATGATAATGATAATGATAATGATAATGATAATGATAATGATAATGATAATGATAATGATAATGATAATGATAATGATAATGATAATGATAATGATAATGATAATGATAATGATAATGATAATGATAATGATAATGATAATGATAATGATAATGATAATGATAATGATAATGATAATGATAATGATAATGATAATGATAATGATAATGATAATGATAATGATAATGATAATGATAATGATAATGATAATGATAATGATAATGATAATGATAATGATAATGATAATGATAATGATAATGATAATGATAATGATAATGATAATGATAATGATAATGATAATGATAATGATAATGATAATGATAATGATAATGATAATGATAATGATAATGATAATGATAATGATAATGATAATGATAATGATAATGATAATGATAATGATAATGATAATGATAATGATAATGATAATGATAATGATAATGATAATGATAATGATAATGATAATGATAATGATAATGATAATGATAATGATAATGATAATGATAATGATAATGATAATGATAATGATAATGATAATGATAATGATAATGATAATGATAATGATAATGATAATGATAATGATAATGATAATGATAATGATAATGATAATGATAATGATAATGATAATGATAATGATAATGATAATGATAATGATAATGATAATGATAATGATAATGATAATGATAATGATAATGATAATGATAATGATAATGATAATGATAATGATAATGATAATGATAATGATAATGATAATGATAATGATAATGATAATGATAATGATAATGATAATGATAATGATAATGATAATGATAATGATAATGATAATGATAATGATAATGATAATGATAATGATAATGATAATGATAATGATAATGATAATGATAATGATAATGATAATGATAATGATAATGATAATGATAATGATAATGATAATGATAATGATAATGATAATGATAATGATAATGATAATGATAATGATAATGATAATGATAATGATAATGATAATGATAATGATAATGATAATGATAATGATAATGATAATGATAATGATAATGATAATGATAATGATAATGATAATGATAATGATAATGATAATGATAATGATAATGATAATGATAATGATAATGATAATGATAATGATAATGATAATGATAATGATAATGATAATGATAATGATAATGATAATGATAATGATAATGATAATGATAATGATAATGATAATGATAATGATAATGATAATGATAATGATAATGATAATGATAATGATAATGATAATGATAATGATAATGATAATGATAATGATAATGATAATGATAATGATAATGATAATGATAATGATAATGATAATGATAATGATAATGATAATGATAATGATAATGATAATGATAATGATAATGATAATGATAATGATAATGATAATGATAATGATAATGATAATGATAATGATAATGATAATGATAATGATAATGATAATGATAATGATAATGATAATGATAATGATAATGATAATGATAATGATAATGATAATGATAATGATAATGATAATGATAATGATAATGATAATGATAATGATAATGATAATGATAATGATAATGATAATGATAATGATAATGATAATGATAATGATAATGATAATGATAATGATAATGATAATGATAATGATAATGATAATGATAATGATAATGATAATGATAATGATAATGATAATGATAATGATAATGATAATGATAATGATAATGATAATGATAATGATAATGATAATGATAATGATAATGATAATGATAATGATAATGATAATGATAATGATAATGATAATGATAATGATAATGATAATGATAATGATAATGATAATGATAATGATAATGATAATGATAATGATAATGATAATGATAATGATAATGATAATGATAATGATAATGATAATGATAATGATAATGATAATGATAATGATAATGATAATGATAATGATAATGATAATGATAATGATAATGATAATGATAATGATAATGATAATGATAATGATAATGATAATGATAATGATAATGATAATGATAATGATAATGATAATGATAATGATAATGATAATGATAATGATAATGATAATGATAATGATAATGATAATGATAATGATAATGATAATGATAATGATAATGATAATGATAATGATAATGATAATGATAATGATAATGATAATGATAATGATAATGATAATGATAATGATAATGATAATGATAATGATAATGATAATGATAATGATAATGATAATGATAATGATAATGATAATGATAATGATAATGATAATGATAATGATAATGATAATGATAATGATAATGATAATGATAATGATAATGATAATGATAATGATAATGATAATGATAATGATAATGATAATGATAATGATAATGATAATGATAATGATAATGATAATGATAATGATAATGATAATGATAATGATAATGATAATGATAATGATAATGATAATGATAATGATAATGATAATGATAATGATAATGATAATGATAATGATAATGATAATGATAATGATAATGATAATGATAATGATAATGATAATGATAATGATAATGATAATGATAATGATAATGATAATGATAATGATAATGATAATGATAATGATAATGATAATGATAATGATAATGATAATGATAATGATAATGATAATGATAATGATAATGATAATGATAATGATAATGATAATGATAATGATAATGATAATGATAATGATAATGATAATGATAATGATAATGATAATGATAATGATAATGATAATGATAATGATAATGATAATGATAATGATAATGATAATGATAATGATAATGATAATGATAATGATAATGATAATGATAATGATAATGATAATGATAATGATAATGATAATGATAATGATAATGATAATGATAATGATAATGATAATGATAATGATAATGATAATGATAATGATAATGATAATGATAATGATAATGATAATGATAATGATAATGATAATGATAATGATAATGATAATGATAATGATAATGATAATGATAATGATAATGATAATGATAATGATAATGATAATGATAATGATAATGATAATGATAATGATAATGATAATGATAATGATAATGATAATGATAATGATAATGATAATGATAATGATAATGATAATGATAATGATAATGATAATGATAATGATAATGATAATGATAATGATAATGATAATGATAATGATAATGATAATGATAATGATAATGATAATGATAATGATAATGATAATGATAATGATAATGATAATGATAATGATAATGATAATGATAATGATAATGATAATGATAATGATAATGATAATGATAATGATAATGATAATGATAA
The DNA here is from genome assembly GCA_943735925.1 of Pollenia amentaria. Lineage (NCBI taxonomy): Eukaryota > Metazoa > Arthropoda > Insecta > Diptera > Polleniidae > Pollenia > Pollenia amentaria. Next base: position 19,955 of record CALSEU010000005.1, read on the forward strand.
TGATAATGATAATGATAATGATAATGATAATGATAATGATAATGATAATGATAATGATAATGATAATGATAATGATAATGATAATGATAATGATAATGATAATGATAATGATAATGATAATGATAATGATAATGATAATGATAATGATAATGATAATGATAATGATAATGATAATGATAATGATAATGATAATGATAATGATAATGATAATGATAATGATAATGATAATGATAATGATAATGATAATGATAATGATAATGATAATGATAATGATAATGATAATGATAATGATAATGATAATGATAATGATAATGATAATGATAATGATAATGATAATGATAATGATAATGATAATGATAATGATAATGATAATGATAATGATAATGATAATGATAATGATAATGATAATGATAATGATAATGATAATGATAATGATAATGATAATGATAATGATAATGATAATGATAATGATAATGATAATGATAATGATAATGATAATGATAATGATAATGATAATGATAATGATAATGATAATGATAATGATAATGATAATGATAATGATAATGATAATGATAATGATAATGATAATGATAATGATAATGATAATGATAATGATAATGATAATGATAATGATAATGATAATGATAATGATAATGATAATGATAATGATAATGATAATGATAATGATAATGATAATGATAATGATAATGATAATGATAATGATAATGATAATGATAATGATAATGATAATGATAATGATAATGATAATGATAATGATAATGATAATGATAATGATAATGATAATGATAATGATAATGATAATGATAATGATAATGATAATGATAATGATAATGATAATGATAATGATAATGATAATGATAATGATAATGATAATGATAATGATAATGATAATGATAATGATAATGATAATGATAATGATAATGATAATGATAATGATAATGATAATGATAATGATAATGATAATGATAATGATAATGATAATGATAATGATAATGATAATGATAATGATAATGATAATGATAATGATAATGATAATGATAATGATAATGATAATGATAATGATAATGATAATGATAATGATAATGATAATGATAATGATAATGATAATGATAATGATAATGATAATGATAATGATAATGATAATGATAATGATAATGATAATGATAATGATAATGATAATGATAATGATAATGATAATGATAATGATAATGATAATGATAATGATAATGATAATGATAATGATAATGATAATGATAATGATAATGATAATGATAATGATAATGATAATGATAATGATAATGATAATGATAATGATAATGATAATGATAATGATAATGATAATGATAATGATAATGATAATGATAATGATAATGATAATGATAATGATAATGATAATGATAATGATAATGATAATGATAATGATAATGATAATGATAATGATAATGATAATGATAATGATAATGATAATGATAATGATAATGATAATGATAATGATAATGATAATGATAATGATAATGATAATGATAATGATAATGATAATGATAATGATAATGATAATGATAATGTATAATGATAATGATAATGATAATGATAATGATAATGATAATGATAATGATAATGATAATGATAATGATAATGATAATGATAATGATAATGATAATGATAATGATAATGATAATGATAATGATAATGATAATGATAATGATAATGATAATGATAATGATAATGATAATGATAATGATAATGATAATGATAATGATAATGATAATGATAATGATAATGATAATGATAATGATAATGATAATGATAATGATAATGATAATGATAATGATAATGATAATGATAATGATAATGATAATGATAATGATAATGATAATGATAATGATAATGATAATGATAATGATAATGATAATGATAATGATAATGATAATGATAATGATAATGATAATGATAATGATAATGATAATGATAATGATAATGATAATGATAATGATAATGATAATGATAATGATAATGATAATGATAATGATAATGATAATGATAATGATAATGATAATGATAATGATAATGATAATGATAATGATAATGATAATGATAATGATAATGATAATGATAATGATAATGATAATGATAATGATAATGATAATGATAATGATAATGATAATGATAATGATAATGATAATGATAATGATAATGATAATGATAATGATAATGATAATGATAATGATAATGATAATGATAATGATAATGATAATGATAATGATAATGATAATGATAATGATAATGATAATGATAATGATAATGATAATGATAATGATAATGATAATGATAATGATAATGATAATGATAATGATAATGATAATGATAATGATAATGATAATGATAATGATAATGATAATGATAATGATAATGATAATGATAATGATAATGATAATGATAATGATAATGATAATGATAATGATAATGATAATGATAATGATAATGATAATGATAAGGATAATGATAATGATAATGATAATGATAATGATAATGATAATGATAATGATAATGATAATGATAATGATAATGATAATGATAATGATAATGATAATGATAATGATAATGATAATGATAATGATAATGATAATGATAATGATAATGATAATGATAATGATAATGATAATGATAATGATAATGATAATGATAATGATAATGATAATGATAATGATAATGATAATGATAATGATAATGATAATGATAATGATAATGATAATGATAATGATAATGATAATGATAATGATAATGATAATGATAATGATAATGATAATGATAATGATAATGATAATGATAATGATAATGATAATGATAATGATGATGATAATGATAATGATAATGATAATGATAATGATAATGATAATGATAATGATAATGATAATGATAATGATAATGATAATGATAATGATAATGATAATGATAATGATAATGATAATGATAATGATAATGATAATGATAATGATAATGATAATGATAATGATAATGATAATGATAATGATAATGATAATGATAATGATAATGATAATGATAATGATAATGATAATGATAATGATAATGATAATGATAATGATAATGATAATGATAATGATAATGATAATGATAATGATAATGATAATGATAATGATAATGATAATGATAATGATAATGATAATGATAATGATAATGATAATGATAATGATAATGATAATGATAATGATAATGATAATGATAATGATAATGATAATGATAATGATAATGATAATGATAATGATAATGATAATGATAATGATAATGATAATGATAATGATAATGATAATGATAATGATAATGATAATGATAATGATAATGATAATGATAATGATAATGATAATGATAATGATAATGATAATGATAATGATAATGATAATGATAATGATAATGATAATGATAATGATAATGATAATGATAATGATAATGATAATGATAATGATAATGATAATGATAATGATAATGATAATGATAATGATAATGATAATGATAATGATAATGATAATGATAATGATAATGATAATGATAATGATAATGATAATGATAATGATAATGATAATGATAATGATAATGATAATGATAATGATAATGATAATGATAATGATAATGATAATGATAATGATAATGATAATGATAATGATAATGATAATGATAATGATAATGATAATGATAATGATAATGATAATGATAATGATAATGATAATGATAATGATAATGATAATGATAATGATAATGATAATGATAATGATAATGATAATGATAATGATAATGATAATGATAATGATAATGATAATGATAATGATAATGATAATGATAATGATAATGATAATGATAATGATAATGATAATGATAATGATAATGATAATGATAATGATAATGATAATGATAATGATAATGATAATGATAATGATAATGATAATGATAATGATAATGATAATGATAATGATAATGATAATGATAATGATAATGATAATGATAATGATAATGATAATGATAATGATAATGATAATGATAATGATAATGATAATGATAATGATAATGATAATGATAATGATAATGATAATGATAATGATAATGATAATGATAATGATAATGATAATGATAATGATAATGATAATGATAATGATAATGATAATGATAATGATAATGATAATGATAATGATAATGATAATGATAATGATAATGATAATGATAATGATAATGATAATGATAATGATAATGATAATGATAATGATAATGATAATGATAATGATAATGATAATGATAATGATAATGATAATGATAATGATAATGATAATGATAATGATAATGATAATGATAATGATAATGATAATGATAATGATAATGATAATGATAATGATAATGATAATGATAATGATAATGATAATGATAATGATAATGATAATGATAATGATAATGATAATGATAATGATAATGATAATGATAATGATAATGATAATGATAATGATAATGATAATGATAATGATAATGATAATGATAATGATAATGATAATGATAATGATAATGATAATGATAATGATAATGATAATGATAATGATAATGATAATGATAATGATAATGATAATGATAATGATAATGATAATGATAATGATAATGATAATGATAATGATAATGATAATGATAATGATAATGATAATGATAATGATAATGATAATGATAATGATAATGATAATGATAATGATAATGATAATGATAATGATAATGATAATGATAATGATAATGATAATGATAATGATAATGATAATGATAATGATAATGATAATGATAATGATAATGATAATGATAATGATAATGATAATGATAATGATAATGATAATGATAATGACAATGATAATGATAATGATAATGATAATGATAATGATAATGATAATGATAATGATAATGATAATGATAATGATAATGATAATGATAATGATAATGATAATGATAATGATAATGATAATGATAATGATAATGATAATGATAATGATAATGATAATGATAATGATAATGATAATGATAATGATAATGATAATGATAATGATAATGATAATGATAATGATAATGATAATGATAATGATAATGATAATGATAATGATAATGATA
>CALSEU010000006.1:0-17500 GCA_943735925.1 Pollenia amentaria
TATCATTATCATTATCATTATCATTATCATTATCATTATCATTATCATTATCATTATCATTATCATTATCATTATCATTATCATTATCATTATCATTATCATTATCATTATCATTATCATTATCATTATCATTATCATTATCATTATCATTATCATTATCATTATCATTATCATTATCATTATCATTATCATTATCATTATCATTATCATTATCATTATCATTATCATTATCATTATCATTATCATTATCATTATCATTATCATTATCATTATCATTATCATTATCATTATCATTATCATTATCATTATCATTATCATTATCATTATCATTATCATTATCATTATCATTATCATTATCATTATCATTATCATTATCATTATCATTATCATTATCATTATCATTATCATTATCATTATCATTATCATTATCATTATCATTATCATTATCATTATCATTATCATTATCATTATCATTATCATTATCATTATCATTATCATTATCATTATCATTATCATTATCATTATCATTATCATTATCATTATCATTATCATTATCATTATCATTATCATTATCATTATCATTATCATTATCATTATCATTATCATTATCATTATCATTATCATTATCATTATCATTATCATTATCATTATCATTATCATTATCATTATCATTATCATTATCATTATCATTATCATTATCATTATCATTATCATTCTCATTATCATTATCATTATCATTATCATTATCATTATCATTATCATTATCATTATCATTATCATTCTCATTCTCATTATCATTATCATTATCATTCTCATTCTCATTCTCATTCTCATTCTCATTATCATTATCATTATCATTATCATTATCATTATCATTATCATTATCATTATCATTATCATTATCATTATCATTATCATTATCATTCTCATTCTCATTATCATTATCATTATCATTATCATTATCATTATCATTATCATTATCATTATCATTATCATTATCATTATCATTATCATTATCATTATCATTATCATTATCATTATCATTATCATTATCATTATCATTATCATTATCATTCTCATTATCATTATCATTATCATTATCATTATCATTATCATTATCATTATCATTATCATTATCATTATCATTATCATTCTCATTATCATTATCATTATCATTATCATTATCATTATCATTCTCATTATCATTATCATTATCATTATCATTATCATTATCATTATCATTATCATTATCATTATCATTATCATTATCATTATCATTATCATTATCATTATCATTATCATTATCATTATCATTATCATTATCATTATCATTATCATTATCATTATCATTATCATTATCATTATCATTATCATTATCATTATCATTATCATTATCATTATCATTATCATTATCATTATCATTATCATTATCATTATCATTATCATTATCATTCTCATTATCATTATCATTATCATTATCATTATCATTATCATTATCATTATCATTATCATTATCATTATCATTATCATTCTCATTATCATTATCATTATCATTATCATTATCATTATCATTATCATTATCATTATCATTATCATTATCATTATCATTATCATTATCATTATCATTATCATTATCATTATCATTATCATTATCATTATCATTATCATTATCATTATCATTATCATTATCATTATCATTATCATTATCATTATCATTATCATTATCATTATCATTATCATTATCATTATCATTATCCTTATCATTATCATTATCATTATCATTATCATTATCATTATCATTATCATTATCATTATCATTATCATTATCATTATCATTATCATTATCATTATCATTATCATTATCATTATCATTATCATTATCATTATCATTATCATTATCATTATCATTATCATTATCATTATCATTATCATTATCATTATCATTATCATTATCATTATCATTATCATTATCATTATCATTATCATTATCATTATCATTATCATTATCATTATCATTATCATTATCATTATCATTATCATTATCATTATCATTATCATTATCATTATCATTATCATTATCATTATCATTATCATTATCATTATCATTATCATTATCATTATCATTATCATTATCATTATCATTATCATTATCATTATCATTATCATTATCATTATCATTATCATTATCATTATCATTATCATTATCATTATCATTATCATTATCATTATCATTATCATTATCATTATCATTATCATTATCATTATCATTATCATTATCATTATCATTATCATTATCATTATCATTATCATTATCATTATCATTATCATTATCATTATCATTATCATTATCATTATCATTATCATTATCATTATCATTATCATTATCATTATCATTATCATTATCATTATCATTATCATTATCATTATCATTATCATTATCATTATCATTATCATTATCATTATCATTATCATTATCATTATCATTATCATTATCATTATCATTATCATTATCATTATCATTATCATTATCATTATCATTATCATTATCATTATCATTATCATTATCATTATCATTATCATTATCATTATCATTATCATTATCATGATCATTATCATTATCATTATCATTATCATTATCATTATCATTATCATTATCATTATCATTATCATTATCATTATCATTATCATTATCATTATCATTATCATTATCATTATCATTATCATTATCATTATCATTATCATTATCATTATCATTATCATTATCATTATCATTATCATTATCATTATCATTATCATTATCATTATCATTATCATTATCATTATCATTATCATTATCATTATCATTATCATTATCATTATCATTATCATTATCATTATCATTATCATTATCATTATCATTATCATTATCATTATCATTATCATTATCATTATCATTATCATTATCATTATCATTATCATTATCATTATCATTATCATTATCATTATCATTATCATTATCATTATCATTATCATTATCATTATCATTATCATTATCATTATCATTATCATTATCATTATCATTATCATTATCATTATCATTATCATTATCATTATCATTATCATTATCATTATCATTATCATTATCATTATCATTATCATTATCATTATCATTATCATTATCATTATCATTATCATTATCATTATCATTATCATTATCATTATTGTTTGGGTGCACAATGCGGTTACCTGGTGGGGCTGGTGCAAACACGGAGGCACGTTCTTACGGGGTTGGTTGGTTGTGGCAAGTTCAATGTGCCGGCTGGCCGATGCGTGTCGGGGATCACCACGAAATAAGAAAAAACCACCCTTACCTTTACCGGGCGGGAAGCACTGTCTACTAGCAAAAAACGACACTTTGACTTTCACTTGAATTTTGTTTTCGTTTATTTATTTCTTGTTTCTTTAGGTTTCTTTTCTCACTTGATTTCACAATTTTCCTTTAAGTTAGCTTAGGTTTTAATTTAAGTTTTCATTTAATTTTAATTTCAACTTTTATCACTAATGTGAGGCAGAATGACGTCTGGCCGGTTGTAAATTTATAAAAACAGTGACGACATCAAAAACTGAAAGAACCCAGCCGCGCTAACTCACCACACTACATGAGGGATTGCCAGATGCTACCACCGCATGTAGTGTGGTTCCCACGGGAAATAGTGCGGCGGTTACACGAGCCAAGCAATGCTCATTGGTTTAACCAGCCAGACGCCAACATACCGCCCACCTTGCAGCGATAGTGCAACAAATTCCAACATAAAAATTAACCTAATAACCAAGATGAGAGTAAAAAAAAAGTTAAGAATTAAAAATATATTTTCATATGTACAAAGCAAATAATACTGAAGTTCAATTAATCAATAGTAACAAAAGGGGTAAGAAAAAAAAGAAAAAGAAAAAAGAATTCAAATAGAGAAAAAAAAGTAATAATGATAGGTATGTGTAACAACTATCAAAAAATTAAAAAAAAAGAATTCAAATAAAGAAAAAAAACTTAACTAAAAACAATAAGGGTGAAGTAGTGCGCCCTATAGGGCAAAAACAAAACGGCTGTCTGACGTCTAGGTCTTCAGTGCCACTCCCTCTCCAAAGTAGGCAAAGCCAAAAATGGTGTCCTGCACATGTAAGGTCCCTGGCTTCCCCTTCGCCGGCCCAACCAGAACCCTGCTGGCAACGTCCGCTCCCAGTATTACATGGTAGGCCCTGCTCCGGTGCCAATGTCGGTCTGCCGAGGAGTCGTCACCCTGCGACAGGTACTCGCTCTCCACGTCTGCCGCCGGACTCTTGCCATGTGAGCGCTCCTCCACCGCCAGCTCTACTTCCAGTGTGCGGCCTTCCTCGTCTCTACGGAGGAAGGTGAGCTTCGTGCGGCCCCTAATCACCACGCACCCCAGGTCCTTGGCCTCTTGGCAGGTGATGGACGACCTAGCTACGCTGGGGTCCAGGAGCGCTCGCGTCCAGAGGGGTTTAGTGCTGGGCCCGATACTCACGCGAACCCTAGCGGTCATCTTGACCCACACCCGTCCCTCGGGCATCGGGTGAAGCCAACTGTTGTGATCCTGCAGACAACGACGGCATCTGTCGATGCTTCTACAGGCTTCTCGGGTGTGGGACTGCGCCAGGCAGTTATAACACAACGCCTTTCGGGCCACGACACGCAGCTTCTCCTCTACCGGGATGGTGATAAATCGCGAGCACTGCCTGACCGCGTGAAACCGCTCGCATAGGGGGCACCGAAAATTTGTGTTGAAGGCGGCCATAGGGATCTGAAAGAAGATTATTTTTTATGAGAAAGGGATACGTTAAATAGAGGCATTTGGAGTGTCGCAGTTAGGCAGCGCGACTAACTTGTGTATCGGCCGAGTGACTACGCCATTTCGCGTTTTTAAATCGGCTACTCGCACCTTGCCATCATGGCCACGGTAAACTTTTATAATACGTCCTAAACGCCAATCAGTGGGACAGCCTGGTTCACTTTTAAGAGCCACCAAATCGCCTTCTTTTAAGTCTGATTGAGGGTGTTGCCATCTATTTCGCTTATTTAGCTCTTTGAGATACTCCTGCTTCCATCGGCGACAAAACTCTTGCTGTAGGGCCTTCAATTTACGCCACCGATTTACAATGCTAAGGGGTGACGACAGTTCCTCGGGCTCAGCAGGGGTAAGAATAGATGTCCCTATCAGAAAGTGACCTGGAGTAAGGGCAGACAAATCTTCAGCGCTTTCTGTCATAGGACCAAGGGGACGTGAATTGAGACACGCTTCTATTTTTGCCAGAAGGGTGGAGAACTCCTCAAACGTAAACTTGAGTTGGCCCGCTGACTTTTTGAGATGCATTTTCATGCTTTTTACCCCGGCCTCCCATAAACCTCCCATGTGAGGCGCTGCAGCAGGGATAAAGTGCCACGACAAGTGCTGGTGACCATAGTTTTCGACAGCCGTGTCACGAAGCTCTTTCACGTGTTTGGCGAAGTCTGCGGCGATCTCTCTAGCGGCGCCAACAAAGTTTCTGCCGTTATCAGAATACATGCGGCTGGGGCAACCGCGACGGGCGACGAAACGGGCCAAGGCTGCTAAAAAGGCAGGGGTAGACAAATCGCTCACAGCTTCAAGGTGAATCGCCTTCGTAGAGAAACAAACGAAGAGACACACGTAGCCTTTTGAGATACGGCAGTATCTGCCAGTGAAACTTTTAATCTCGAACGGGCCCGCAAAATCAACGCCAGTATTCGTGAAGGGACGACAAAGGGTAGTTCTTTCTTCCGGCAAAGCCGCCATTATTTGGTTTTGAAGCTTCTTTCTATAAAGAACACAGACTTTGCAGTTACGAACCACTGTCTTTATCAGGTTTTTCGCTCGAATGATCCAGCACTCTTGCCGGACAATATTTAAGACTAGACGAGGGCCTCCGTGAAGGACTAAGGTGTGCACGAATTCTACATAAAGCCGAGCCAATCTACTCCCGTACGCCAGTATGATAGGATGTCGCTCGTTGTAGGACAGACAAGTGGTAGAGCTTAGGCGACTATTAGATCGAATAAGGTTATCTTTATCAACAAAAGGGGTAAGTGTCAACAGGGGGCTACGTGAATCGATTTTCCTATTCGCCTTGAGGCAGCTAAACTCCCCTGAGAAGTACATTTGTTGAGAAAGGAAAAATAAACGATTTCTTACGAACTTTAGCTCGCTAGCTGATATTCTCAAAGAGCTGTGCATGACATTTTCGCGTCTTTTCATACTCGCCAGAGCGACAAATCGAAACATATAAGCGATTACGTGATACGCTCTAGATAAACTAGAAAACCTGTCTAGAATATCCTCTGTATCAGCAGATCTAGCAACAAAAACTTTTGCTCCTTTTGACTCTTCTGCCGTCTCGAACTCCGCTGCTCCTACAGGCCACGAAGACTGCGCTAAGTTGAGCCACTCAGGGCCGTGCCACCAGAGCCTATTTTTTCTCAAATCCGCAGGGATCAGCCCCCGGGTTGCTAGATCGGCAGGATTGTCACCTGACGCCACGTGACACCAGTTTTTATTCCCCACTTTTTCTAATATTGTAGCCACTCTATTTGCCACGAACGTTTTCCAGCTACAAGGGGGTTTTCTCAACCACGCTAAAACAATCGTGGAATCAGACCACAAATAAAGGGGGGACTTGTCCACGTTAAAAGTAGGTACTACACTGTCAACCAAATTTGCTAAAAGAACTGCTCCACATAACTCCAAACGAGGCAAAGATGGCTTTTTTATTGGGGCCACTTTAGTTTTACATGTGAGCAGACTTGTCAAAACATTATTTTCGAGCTGTACCCTTATATAAATTGTAGCCGCATATGCCAACTCAGACGAGTCACAGAACCCGTGAAATTGTATACTACAGCCAGGCGAATATTGAACCCAACGTGGAAGCTTAATTTTCTCAATATCCGCATAATTAGCAACAAAATTCTGCCATTTCTGCAGAGCCACGGGTTTGATAGCCTCGTCCCACTCGATCTTATCAAGCCACATTTGCTGCATAATAATTTTAGCAGTAACTACCACCGGAGCCAACCAACCAGCAGGATCGTATAGCCGAGCAATGGTAGAAAGTACCTCTCTTTTTGTGTATGAGGTTTTTAGTGTTATCTTCTCACAAACAAAGAAAAACACGTCTTCTGCCGCATTCCATCGAATTCCTAGCGTTTTTGTAGTGCTTTTTTCATCGAGCGACAAAAATGATGAATTTAGCAGGTGATCATGGGGCAAATTTTTTAAAATTTCTTCAGAATTCGAGGTCCATTTTCTGAGCTCAAATCCCCCCATATCTAAAATACCAATTAATTGCTCCCGTGCCACTAAAGCATCAGCAACTGAATGGGCACCAACTAGGGCATCATCAACGTACATATTTTCTCGCAAGATTCTAGCGCCTAACGGAAAACGTCGCTCTTCATCATTCGCCAACTGTAGAATGGTTCTAAGGGCCAAATATGGGGCACAATTTACGCCAAAAGTCACCGTTTTCAGTTGGTAATCAGCAATTTCCGCGCTATCACTGCTACGAAACACTATTTTCTGAAAGGGCCTATGTGTGGGAGTCACAAAAATCTGCCGGTACATTTTTGAAATGTCCGCATTAAAGACAAACTGAAAAAATCGCCATCTCAAAATCAGATTAACTATTTCAGCCTGCAGAATAGGGCCAGTGAACAACAAATCATTTAAGCTTCTGCCATTTGCGGAAGGGCTCGAGGCATTAAATACCACTCGCAATTTAGTCGTTGTGCTCTCTGGCTTAAAAACGCCATGATGGGGTAAATAATAACCAGGGTCACCTCTAGCATCATCTGCTTTTTCCATGTGCCCTAGGGTTAAATATTCTTTTAGGACCTCATCGTACTGGGCCTTACGCTCAGCATTGCGCATTAAGGATTTTTCATTTCTCAAATATTGACAAACAGCAATATGCCTATTGGGACCAAGCGACAGCAAACTATTCTTAAAGGGCAGACTAACTGTGTATCTCCCTTCAGAGTTTCTAGTGGTAGTAGAACTATAGATCTCCTCACATTTTTTATCCTCATCTGATAAAATACGCCTATGAGAAACTTCTTCTAACTCCCAAAACTTCGACAATTGGTCATCAATCGCTACTTTTGTCATAAGAGACACTCTAAGTATTCGAGGGGAAACTCTAGTAGGCGTTGGACCTGTAACTATCCAACCAAAAATGGTTTCTTGAGCCACTAGGGATTCAAAAACACCATGCCTAACTCCGCCACGAAGAATAGAAGGGTACAAGTCACCTCCTAACAATAAATCAATCTCACTGCTCTCATAAAACTTCGGATCAGCATAACACAGATTGGGCAGCTCAATCTCTTTTTGGGGCAAAAAGGAGTGCGTTGGAATACTACCAGTTACACGAGGGACAACTAGGGCCTGTATATTTAGAGACACATTCCGATCGAAAAGAGAAACAATAGTAAAAACTGCCATTTTAGAAGACGTACTTATTATATCTCCGCCTAAACCTGAGACTTCAGCAGAAACTGGATTAGTTGGCAGCTTCAATAATTTTTGTATCTTTTCGGAAACAAAACTTTCATCGGAACATGGATCTATCAGGGCCCGAACCTTGTAACAGGAACCAAAACTTATAATGTTAACCCAGGCTGTGGCTAACATAACCTTTTTCGCAACCGAGGTATGATGAGATTGAACTACACCAGAAGGGCCGGCACCATTAGTGGACTGTATTTGACTTTGACTGTCTTGACCCTGACTCTGCGAACCAGTGCTTGGCTGGCTTTGATTACTATTGTTTAGATTTCTTACTATATCCCTATGTATTAGCGTGTGGTGTTTCTTATTGCATTTAGAACAACCATTAGGACTACTGCAATCCCCATACAAATGCCCCATAGTAAGACAATTAAAACAAAAACGAAATCTTTTTAAAGTTGAGACACGGTTCTTGTAGTCCATGCTCAAAAATTTATTGCAAGCACTAATTTTGTGACACCCTTTACATAATTTACACGAGCTCGAGTCAACTTTTGTGTGATGCGCTTTGAACTGCTTAGATTTTGTAGACATAGAGGTATTATGTGAAGTGCCTGTTTGGGAACCACTGGCAGCTACATTGTTCGCTACTATAATATCAGAAACACTTTCCAGGGCATGAAATCGATCGGTCAAAAAATTATTTAATTCTTCCCATTTGGGAACCTCTGTCTTATTTTTTACCGATTGCTCCCACAAATGTAATGTGTTTTCTGAGAGCCGAGACGAACATTGAAAAACAAAAATTGGATCCCACGAGGCAATATCTACATTATATAATTTAAGCACCGAAATACAATTGTTTATCTCCCTTTGGAGCCGTTTAATTTCGCAAGCCGTTTCTCGTTGGCATGGAGCCAAATTAAATAAATTTTTCAACTGACTATTAATTAAGACTCGTTTATTCTCATATTGCGATTTTAAATTACCCCACGCAATTTCAAAATTTTCTGCCGTGAGGGCAATATTTCTATTTATATCCCGGGCCTCACTATCTGTCTTTTGAAATAAATAAAATAATTTTTCTACAGGGCTAAGTCTCGAATTATTTATGTAGATTGCCGTAAACATGTCCCTGAAGGTGGGCCACGAAACGTAATCTCCATGAAAAACGCCAGTATCACAAGGGGGGACAGGTATAGAACAAAGGTTGGGAACCACTGTTTTATTTTTCTGCCTTTCTTTTTCTAATACATGTCTAGCATTGGCCAAAATATTTATACATTTCACATATATTTTTCGCACCTGAGGATACTTTGTCTGGACCGCCACTAATTCTTTCTTTGCCTCAATAGTGTCCGCGGAACACTCATCAAAAATTTTCTTAAATTTTTCCCAACTTTTGTCTAATTCGTTTTTTTCAAAATCAAACGCCTCACTGGTATATGTTGAAAAGTCTTCCTTTTTCAACATAACCTCACTATTTATTACCTCATCTGCTGCCCGAATAAATTTATCAAAAGTAGACATCTTTTTATTTATATATTTATCAAATGGGCGCACTTTAGAACAACAAAAATAGCGAGAAAATCCTTAATAAAGACAACAAAATTAATTTTCTTCGAGAAACAAAATAAAAAAATTTTTTGGCGCGCTGGCAACACTTTTCCTTTATTCGTAAAATTGATGTTAAAAAATCTTTAAGCAAAAAAACAGAATTACAAATTGGCGAGTAACGGGTAAACCGGCGAGTAAAAAAAAAGATGGCTGTTAAAATTGTGAGACTTTAATTTGGCGCGACTTAACCCCACTTTCACCGAGACACAATATGGCGCGACACCGTATATGCATGCACTTTAAAATTCCAAAAGTACGTACCTTTTTGTTCAGCAACGGGCGAAGGACCAAAATGTTTGGGTGCACAATGCGGTTACCTGGTGGGGCTGGTGCAAACACGGAGGCACGTTCTTACGGGGTTGGTTGGTTGTGGCAAGTTCAATGTGCCGGCTGGCCGATGCGTGTCGGGGATCACCACGAAATAAGAAAAAACCACCCTTACCTTTACCGGGCGGGAAGCACTGTCTACTAGCAAAAAACGACACTTTGACTTTCACTTGAATTTTGTTTTCGTTTATTTATTTCTTGTTTCTTTAGGTTTCTTTTCTCACTTGATTTCACAATTTTCCTTTAAGTTAGCTTAGGTTTTAATTTAAGTTTTCATTTAATTTTAATTTCAACTTTTATCACTAATGTGAGGCAGAATGACGTCTGGCCGGTTGTAAATTTATAAAAACAGTGACGACATCAAAAACTGAAAGAACCCAGCCGCGCTAACTCACCACACTACATGAGGGATTGCCAGATGCTACCACCGCATGTAGTGTGGTTCCCACGGGAAATAGTGCGGCGGTTACACGAGCCAAGCAATGCTCATTGGTTTAACCAGCCAGACGCCAACAATTATCATTATCATTATCATTATCATTATCATTATCATTATCATTATCATTATCATTATCATTATCATTATCATTATCATTATCATTATCATTATCATTATCATTATCATTATCATTATCATTATCATTATCATTATCATTATCATTATCATTATCATTATCATTATCATTATCATTATCATTATCATTATCATTATCATTATCATTATCATTATCATTATCATTATCATTATCATTATCATTATCATTATCATTATCATTATCATTATCATTATCATTATCATTATCATTATCATTATCATTATCATTATCATTATCATTATCATTATCATTATCATTATCATTATCATTATCATTATCATTATCATTATCATTATCATTATCATTATCATTATCATTATCATTATCATTATCATTATCATTATCATTATCATTATCATTATCATTATCATTATCATTATCATTATCATTATCATTATCATTATCATTATCATTATCATTATCATTATCATTATCATTATCATTATCATTATCATTATCATTATCATTATCATTATCATTATCATTATCATTATCATTATCATTATCATTATCATTATCATTATCATTATCATTATCATTATCATTATCATTATCATTATCATTATCATTATCATTATCATTATCATTATCATTATCATTATCATTATCATTATCATTATCATTATCATTATCATTATCATTATCATTATCATTATCATTATCATTATCATTATCATTATCATTATCATTATCATTATCATTATCATTATCATTATCATTATCATTATCATTATCATTATCATTATCATTATCATTATCATTATCATTATCATTATCATTATCATTATCATTATCATTATCATTATCATTATCATTATCATTATCATTATCATTATCATTATCATTATCATTATCATTATCATTATCATTATCATTATCATTATCATTATCATTATCATTATCATTATCATTATCATTATCATTATCATTATCATTATCATTATCATTATCATTATCATTATCATTATCATTATCATTATCATTATCATTATCATTATCATTATCATTATCATTATCATTATCATTATCATTATCATTATCATTATCATTATCATTATCATTATCATTATCATTATCATTATCATTATCATTATCATTATCATTATCATTATCATTATCATTATCATTATCATTATCATTATCATTATCATTATCATTATCATTATCATTATCATTATCATTATCATTATCATTATCATTATCATTATCATTATCATTATCATTATCATTATCATTATCATTATCATTATCATTATCATTATCATTATCATTATCATTATCATTATCATTATCATTATCATTATCATTATCATTATCATTATCATTATCATTATCATTATCATTATCATTATCATTATCATTATCATTATCATTATCATTATCATTATCATTATCATTATCATTATCATTATCATTATCATTATCATTATCATTATCATTATCATTATCATTATCATTATCATTATCATTATCATTATCATTATCATTATCATTATCATTATCATTATCATTATCATTATCATTATCATTATCATTATCATTATCATTATCATTATCATTATCATTATCATTATCATTATCATTATCATTATCATTATCATTATCATTATCATTATCATTATCATTATCATTATCATTATCATTATCATTATCATTATCATTATCATTATCATTATCATTATCATTATCATTATCATTATCATTATCATTATCATTATCATTATCATTATCATTATCATTATCATTATCATTATCATTATCATTATCATTATCATTATCATTATCATTATCATTATCATTATCATTATCATTATCATTATCATTATCATTATCATTATCATTATCATTATCATTATCATTATCATTATCATTATCATTATCATTATCATTATCATTATCATTATCATTATCATTATCATTATCATTATCATTATCATTATCATTATCATTATCATTATCATTATCATTATCATTATCATTATCATTATCATTATCATTATCATTATCATTATCATTATCATTATCATTATCATTATCATTATCATTATCATTATCATTATCATTATCATTATCATTATCATTATCATTATCATTATCATTATCATTATCATTATCGTTATCATTATCATTATCATTATCATTATCATTATCATTATCATTATCATTATCATTATCATTATCATTATCATTATCATTATCATTATCATTATCATTATCATTATCATTATCATTATCATTATCATTATCATTATCATTATCATTATCATTATCATTATCATTATCATTATCATTATCATTATCATTATCATTATCATTATCATTATCATTATCATTATCATTATCATTATCATTATCATTATCATTATCATTATCATTATCATTATCATTATCATTATCATTATCATTATCATTATCATTATCATTATCATTATCATTATCATTATCATTATCATTATCATTATCACTATCATTATCATTATCATTATCATTATCATTATCATTATCATTATCATTATCATTATCATTATCATTATCATTATCATTATCATTATCATTATCATTATCATTATCATTATCATTATCATTATCATTATCATTATCATTATCATTATCATTATCATTAGCATTATCATTATCATTATCATTATCATTATCATTATCATTATCATTATCATTAGCATTATCATTATCATTATCATTATCATTATCATTATCATTATCATTATCATTATCATTATCATTATCATTATCATTATCATTATCATTATCATTATCATTATCATTATCATTATCATTATCATTATCATTATCATTATCATTATCATTATCATTATCATTATCATTATCATTATCATTATCATTATCATTATCATTATCATTATCATTATCATTATCATTATCATTATCATTATCATTATCATTATCATTATCATTATCATTATCATTATCATTATCATTATCATTATCATTATCATTATCATTATCATTATCATTATCATTATCATTATCATTATCATTATCATTATCATTATCATTATCATTATCATTATCATTATCATTATCATTATCATTATCATTATCATTATCATTATCATTATCATTATCATTATCATTATCATTATCATTATCATTATCATTATCATTATCATTATCATTATCATTATCATTATCATTATCATTATCATTATCATTATCATTATCATTATCATTATCATTATCATTATCATTATCATTATCATTATCATTATCATTATCATTATCATTATCATTATCATTATCATTATCATTATCATTATCATTATCATTATCATTATCATTATCATTATCATTATCATTATCATTATCATTATCATTATCATTATCATTATCATTATCATTATCATTATCATTATCATTATCATTATCATTATCATTATCATTATCATTATCATTATCATTATCATTATCATTATCATTATCATTATCATTATCATTATCATTATCATTATCATTATCATTATCATTATCATTATCATTATCATTATCATTATCATTATCATTATCATTATCATTATCATTATCATTATCATTATCATTATCATTATCATTATCATTATCATTATCATTATCATTATCATTATCATTATCATTATCATTATCATTATCATTATCATTATCATTATCATTATCATTATCATTATCATTATCATTATCATTATCATTATCATTATCATTATCATTATCATTATCATTATCATCATCATTATCATTATCATTATCATTATCATTATCATTATCATTATCATTATCATTATCATTATCATTATCATTATCATTATCATTATCATTATCATTATCATTATCATTATCATTATCATTATCATTATCATTATCATTATCATTATCATTATCATTATCATTATCATTATCATTATCATTATCATTATCATTATCATTATCATTATCATTATCATTATCATTATCATTATCATTATCATTATCATTATCATTATCATTATCATTATCATTATCATTATCATTATCATTATCATTATCATTATCATTATCATTATCATTATCATTATCATTATCATTATCATTATCATTATCATTATCATTATCATTATCATTATCATTATCATTATCATTATCATTATCATTATCATTATCATTATCATTATCATTATCATTATCATTATCATTATCATTATCATTATCATTATCATTATCATTATCATTATCATTATCATTATCATTATCATTATCATTATCATTATCATTATCATTATCATTATCATTATCATTATCATTATCATTATCATTATCATTATCATTATCATTATCATTATCATTATCATTATCATTATCATTATCATTATCATTATCATTATCATTATCATTATCATTATCGTTATCATTATCATTATCATTATCATTATCATTATCATTATCATTATCATTATCATTATCATTATCATTATCATTATCATTATCATTATCATTATCATTATCATTATCATTATCATTATCAATATCATTATCATTATCATTATCATTATCATTATCATTATCATTATCATTATCATTATCATTATCATTATCATTATCATTATCATTATCATTATCATTATCATTATCATTATCATTATCATTATCATTATCATTATCATTATCATTATCATTATCATTATCATTATCATTATCATTATCATTATCATTATCATTATCATTATCATTATCATTATCATTATCATTATCATTATCATTATCATTATCATTATCATTATCAGTATCATTATCATTATCATTATCATTATCATTATCATTATCATTATCATTATCATTATCATTATCATTATCATTATCATTATCATTATCATTATCATTATCATTATCATTATCATTATCATTATCATTATCATTATCATTATCATTATCATTATCATTATCATTATCATTATCATTATCATTATCATTATCATTATCATTATCATTATCATTATCATTATCATTATCATTATCATTATCATTATCATTATCATTATGATTATCATTATCATTATCATTATCATTATCATTATCATTATCATTATCATTATCATTATCATTATCATTATCATTATCATTATCATTATCATTATCATTATCATTATCATTATCATTATCATTATCATTATCATTATCATTATCATTATCATTATCATTATCATTATCATTATCATTATCATTATCATTATCATTATCATTATCATTATCATTATCATTATCATTATCATTATCATTATCATTATCATTATCATTATCATTATCATTATCATTAGCATTATCATTATCATTATCATTATCATTATCATTATCATTATCATTAGCATTATCATTATCATTATCATTATCATTATCATTATCATTATCATTATCATTATCATTATCATTAGCATTATCATTATCATTATCATTATCATTATCATTATCATTAGCATTATCATTATCATTAGCATTATCATTATCATTATCATTATCATTATCATTATCATTATCATTATCATTATCATTATCATTATCATTATCATTATCATTATCATTAGCATTATCATTATCATTATCATTATCATTATCATTATCATTATCATTATCATTATCATTATCATTATCATTATCATTATCATTATCATTATCATTATCATTATCATTATCATTATCATTATCATTATCATTATCATTATCATTATCATTATCATTATCATTATCATTATCATTATCATTATCATTATCATTATCATTATCATTATCATTATCATTATCATTATCATTATCATTATCATTATCATTATCATTATCATTATCATTATCATTATCATTATCATTATCATTATCATTATCATTATCATTATCATTATCATTATCATTATCATTATCATTATCATTATCATTATCATTATCATTATCATTATCATTATCATTATCATTATCATTATCATTATCATTATCATTATCATTATCATTATCATTATCATTATCATTATCATTATCATTATCATTATCATTATCATTATCATTATCATTATCATTATCATTATCATTATCATTATCATTATCATTATCATTATCATTATCATTATCATTATCATTATCATTATCATTATCATTATCATTATCATTATCATTATCATTATCATTATCATTATCATTATCATTATCATTATCATTATCATTATCATTATCATTATCATTATCATTATCATTATCATTATCATTATCATTATCATTATCATTATCATTATCATTATCATTATCATTATCATTATCATTATCATTATCATTATCATTATCATTATCATTATCATTATCATTATCATTATCATTATCATTATCATTATCATTATCATTATCATTATCATTATCATTATCATTATCATTATCATTATCATTATCATTATCATTATCATTATCATTATCATTATC
>CALSEU010000006.1:22500-26594 GCA_943735925.1 Pollenia amentaria
TATCATTATCATTATCATTATCATTATCATTATCATTATCATTATCATTATCATTATCATTATCATTATCATTATCATTATCATTATCATTATCATTATCATTATCATTATCATTATCATTATCATTATCATTATCATTATCATTATCATTATCATTATCATTATCATTATCATTATCATTATCATTATCATTATCATTATCATTATCATTATCATTATCATTATCATTATCATTATCATTATCATTATCATTATCATTATCATTATCATTATCATTATCATTATCATTATCATTATCATTATCATTATCATTATCATTATCATTATCATTATCATTATCATTATCATTATCATTATCATTATCATTATCATTATCATTATCATTATCATTATCATTATCATTATCATTATCATTATCATTATCATTATGATTATCATTATCATTATCATTATCATTATCATTATCATTATCATTATCATTATCATTATCATTATCATTATCATTATCATTATCATTATCATTATCATTATCATTATCATTATCATTATCATTATCATTATCATTATCATTATCATTATCATTATCATTATCATTATCATTATCATTATCATTATCATTATCATTATCATTATCATTATCATTATCATTATCATTATCATTATCATTATCATTATCATTATCATTATCATTATCATTATCATTATCATTATCATTATCATTATCATTATCATTATCATTATCATTATCATTATCATTATCATTATCATTATCATTATCATTATCATTATCATTATCATTATCATTATCATTATCATTATCATTATCATTATCATTATCATTATCATTATCATTATCATTATCATTATCATTATCATTATCATTATCATTATCATTATCATTATCATTATCATTATCATTATCATTATCATTATCATTATCATTATCATTATCATTATCATTATCATTATCATTATCATTATCATTATCATTATCATTATCATTATCATTATCATTATCATTATCATTATCATTATCATTATCATTATCATTATCATTATCATTATCATTATCATTATCATTATCATTATCATTATCATTATCATTATCATTATCATTATCATTATCATTATCATTATCATTATCATTATCATTATCATTATCATTATCATTATCATTATCATTATCATTATCATTATCATTATCATTATCATTATCATTATCATTATCATTATCATTATCATTATCATTATCATTATCATTATCATTATCATTATCATTATCATTATCATTATCATTATCATTATCATTATCATTATCATTATCATTATCATTATCATTATCATTATCATTATCATTATCATTATCATTATCATTATCATTATCATTATCATTATCATTATCGTTATCATTATCATTATCATTATCATTATCATTATCATTATCATTATCATTATCATTATCATTATCATTATCATTATCATTATCATTATCATTATCATTATCATTATCATTATCATTATCATTATCATTATCATTATCATTATCATTATCATTATCATTATCATTATCATTATCATTATCATTATCATTATCATTATCATTATCATTATCATTATCATTATCATTATCATTATCATTATCATTATCATTATCATTATCATTATCATTATCATTATCATTATCATTATCATTATCATTATCATTATCATTATCATTATCATTATCATTATCATTATCATTATCATTATCATTATCATTATCATTATCATTATCATTATCATTATCATTATCATTATCATTATCATTATCATTATCATTATCATTATCATTATCATTATCATTATCATTATCATTATCATTATCATTATCATTATCATTATCATTATCATTATCATTATCATTATCATTATCATTATCATTATCATTATCATTATCATTATCATTATCATTATCATTATCATTATCATTATCATTATCATTATCATTATCATTATCATTATCATTATCATTATCATTATCATTATCATTATCATTATCATTATCATTATCATTATCATTATCATTATCATTATCATTATCATTATCATTATCATTATCATTATCATTATCATTATCATTATCATTATCATTATCATTATCATTATCATTATCATTATCATTATCATTATCATTATCATTATCATTATCATTATCATTATCATTATCATTATCATTATCATTATCATTATCATTATCATTATCATTATCATTATCATTATCATTATCATTATCATTATCATTATCATTATCATTATCATTATCATTATCATTATCATTATCATTATCATTATCATTATCATTATCATTATCATTATCATTATCATTATCATTATCATTATCATTATCATTATCATTATCATTATCATTATCATTATCATTATCATTATCATTATCATTATCATTATCATTATCATTATCATTATCATTATCATTATCATTATCATTATCATTATCATTATCATTATCATTATCATTATCATTATCATTATCATTATCATTATCATTATCATTATCATTATCATTATCATTATCATTATCATTATCATTATCATTATCATTATCATTATCATTATCATTATCATTATCATTATCATTATCATTATCATTATCATTATCATTATCATTATCATTATCATTATCATTATCATTATCATTATCATTATCATTATCATTATCATTATCATTATCATTATCATTATCATTATCATTATCATTATCATTATCATTATCATTATCATTATCATTATCATTATCATTATCATTATCATTATCATTATCATTATCATTATCATTATCATTATCATTATCATTATCATTATCATTATCATTATCATTATCATTATCATTATCATTATCATTATCATTATCATTATCATTATCATTATCATTATCATTATCATTATCATTATCATTATCATTATCATTATCATTATCATTATCATTATCATTATCATTATCATTATCATTATCATTATCATTATCATTATCATTATCATTATCATTATCATTATCATTATCATTATCATTATCATTATCATTATCATTATCATTATCATTATCATTATCATTATCATTATCATTATCATTATCATTATCATTATCATTATCATTATCATTATCATTATCATTATCATTATCATTATCATTATCATTATCATTATCATTATCATTATCATTATCATTATCATTATCATTATCATTATCATTATCATTATCATTATCATTATCATTATCATTATCATTATCATTATCATTATCATTATCATTATCATTATCATTATCATTATGATTATCATTATCATTATCATTATCATTATCATTATCATTATCATTATCATTATCATTATCATTATCATTATCATTATCATTATCATTATCATTATCATTATCATTATCATTATCATTATCATTATCATTATCATTATCATTATCATTATCATTATCATTATCATTATCATTATCATTATCATTATCATTATCATTATCATTATCATTATCATTATCATTATCATTATCATTATCATTATCATTATCATTATCATTATCATTATCATTATCATTATCATTATCATTATCATTATCATTATCATTATCATTATCATTATCATTATCATTATCATTATCATTATCATTATCATTATCATTATCATTATCATTATCATTATCATTATCATTATCATTATCATTATCATTATCATTATCATTATCATTATCATTATCATTATCATTATCATTATCATTATCATTATCATTATCATTATCATTATCATTATCATTATCATTATCATTATCATTATCATTATCATTATCATTATCATTATCATTATCATTATCATTATCATTATCATTATCATTATCATTATCATTATCATTATCATTATCATTATCATTATCATTATCATTATCATTATCATTATCATTATCATTATGATTATCATTATCATTATCATTATCATTATCATTATCATTATCATTATCATTATCATTATCATTATCATTATCATTATCATTATCATTATCATTATCATTATCATTATCATTATCATTATCATTA
>CALSEU010000007.1:0-5000 GCA_943735925.1 Pollenia amentaria
GAAACGAGCTGCCAGATTGTTCTTCTTCAATCCTGTCATTACGGATGATTGTCAATTTTGGTCGTGTTGCCACATTACTCCCCTCTGAGAGGCGACTCCGTGGTGGGACTTCACGCTGATAACTTCGGAGGCATTGAATGCTGGTTTTAAACGATCAATTGAAACCTTAGTATTTCTCCCAGCTATGTTCACAGTATAATATTTCGATGCTCGTTCAACAACTTTAAATGGTCCTCTGTATGGGGCCGTTAAAGACGGACGCACCGAGTCGTCTCTAAGGAATACTAAATCACAAGATTTCAAATTAGGGTGTATAAAAACCTTGCTGTTATTATGCCAAGCCGAATCAACTGGTCTCAAATTTCTCATGGATTGTTGGAGTTGTCTTACACACTCTGTCTCAGACTCACGAGAGTTTTCGATTAAGAAGTCGGCAGGAAGGCGTAATGTTGCGCCGTAAACCATCTCTGCAGGCGTCGCTTGGATGTCCTCTTTGTATGTGCAACGTAGACCCAATAAAATTGTCGGCAAATATGACGTCCATTCATTAACGTTGTGGCATAAAATGGCAGATTTCAGAGTGCGGTGCCATCGCTCTATGATGCCATTTGATTGAGGATGGTATGGCGTAGTTCTTAAATGGTGTACTCCCAGCAAACGCAAAAGTTCCTTAAACAAGGTACTTTCGAACTGACGACCTAAATCGGTCATTATGTCGATTGGACAACCAAATCGCGATATCCATCCTTTAACAAGGGTTTCTGCAACAGTTTTTGCTGTCATGTCCGGCATCGGAAAGGCATCAGGCCACCTAGTAAATCG
This sequence comes from Pollenia amentaria, assembly GCA_943735925.1. Lineage (NCBI taxonomy): Eukaryota > Metazoa > Arthropoda > Insecta > Diptera > Polleniidae > Pollenia > Pollenia amentaria. The sequence goes on from CALSEU010000007.1 coordinate 823, forward strand.
ATCTATCACTGTTAAACAATAACGATTGCCATCCGAGAGAGGAAAAGGCCCGATAATGTCAATGTTCAAATGAGCAAATCGTTGACTTGGCAACTTACGGCGCATAAAAGCAGTCTGAGAATGGCGTGTTACTTTATTTTTTTGGCAATGCAAGCAATTTCGTGCAAAATTTCTACTGTCTTTTTGTATACCTGGCCAAACAAATCTCTCAGTCATTAATCTGGCTGTAGCGCGTGTGCCGGGATGTGACATATCATGGGTCGAATGCAAAAATCTTTGGCGAAACTCTTTGGTAATAAAGGGACGTACTCGATCACACGCTGTATCGCAGTAAACTGGTTTTGAGGTACCAGGCAGGATAAAAGGTCTGAGTTTTAATGAACTATCGACACTGGAATTCAATAGGGACTGCAGTTCCCCATCAGTTGATTGAGCTTTTGCTAATTCGTCGTAGTTGATTCTTATTGCATCAATCAGCTCAATTCGTGACAACAAATCAGCTACGATATTTTGATCACCTTCTACATGACGTATATCAGTAGTGATTTGAGCGATAAAATCTAATTGTCTGGCCTGTCTATCGGACGCTCTCTCTAGTTTCTGCCTAAAAGCATAAATTAACGGCTTATGATCCGTATAAATGTGACAAGACCGCCCCTCAATCATGTATCTGAAATGACGCACCGCCAAGTAGACCGCAGTTAACTCTCTGTCATATGTGCTGTAGCGCATTTCAGCTGATGAAAACTTTTTTGAAAAGTACGCTAGAGGCTGTATAACGTTGTTAACAATTTGGTTAAGAGCAGCCCCTGCGGCGAAATTTGAAGCGTCTACCCACAACGAAAGCTCGGCTTCTGGAAGTGGGTGAGCTAGCATCGTACAATTTGCTAGTTGCATTTTAGATTTCTCGAAAGCCTCTTTTGTTTCGCTAGACCACTTTAATGGCGTAGTATCATTCCGTTTGTTGCCGCCAATCATATTAAACAATACTTGTTGAACATCAATCGCTTGTGGTAAAAAACGCCTATAGAAATTTAGCATAGCCAAGAATTTCTTTAATTCCTTTACCACATTTGGGCGAGGGAATTTTAATAACGCTTCAACTCTTTCAGGCAGTGGTCGGATGCCGTTTGCTGTAATTATATGTCCTAAAAATTTAAGTTCTGTTAACCCAAATTCGGACTTGGAGACATTGATTGTTAAGTTGTTCTCTCGAAATCGCTGAAAAACTGTTGTGAGATGCTTTACGTGCTCATCTTCCGAAGATGACGCAATAATAACATCGTCTAAATAAGCGAAAGCAAATGGTAAGCCTCTTAGTACTTCATGAATTAGCCGTTGAAATGTTTGGGCCGCGTTTTTCAGTCCAAACGTCATATGCGTAAACTCAAAAAGACCAAAAGGCGTTGTAATTGCGGTCTTTGGTATATCGTTTGGATGAATGGGTACTTGATGAAACGCCTTCTGAAGATCCACCTTTGAAAAAATGGAATTTCCGGCCAGCACCATAGAAAAATCGTGTAAATAAGGGATAGGATAGCGATCGTGTACCGTGATAGCGTTTAGAGCACGGTAATCCCCACAAGGCCTCCACGTGCCGTCTGGTTTACGAACCATATGGAGCGGACTAGCCCAATTACTGCTTGACGGACGACAAATCCCGAGTTTTATTAACGATTCGAATTCATTACGGGCAGCTGTGAGCTTCTCTGGTGACAAACGGCGTGGGCGCGCAAATACAGGCTGACCAGTGGTTTCAATTCTATGAGTTATTGTTGCTTTAGAGGCTGAGCCGGGTTGAGCTGGACGTGTTATTTCGGCAAACTGTTTCAGAATGTCCGAATACTGAGTTTTTGTATCGAATGTTTTTATTGATAACTGTGTTGTTTTGTCAATCACACAACTAGCCTTTAAAGTTGTTAAACGATCTAGTAAACATCTGTTTTTTAGGTCTACCAACAAATCAAAATGCGCCAAAAAGTCTGCACCTATAATTGCTTGATTAACATCTGCTATTAAAAACTTCCAAACAAAATCACGTCTTAAATTTAAATTTAATTTGAGTAATACATCACCGTATACTGAAATTGTAGATCCATTAGCTGCGAATAGCTTCGTATCCGATGGTTTTAAATTGGCTGACTGTAATACTTTCGGTATAACTGACACATCCGCACCGGTGTCAATTAGAAAACAAATTTTTGTTGCAGTGTCGTAAATTCGTAGTCGAAATGATTGCATACTTTTAGGATGCTCAGAAATTTGAGATATTACATCAGATGTTTGTTGTCGTTGTTGCGTATTTAAATTTCTTGCTGCTGGCGTTGACTGAGAAGTAAAACTGCACGGTTGTCGGCATCTTGTTGCGTTAGCACCAAATTTGGCATGATACCAGCAAAAACCATTGTCTCTACTCACGCTGCGTGGACGGTAACGAATTTTATTGTTATTATTAAGAAGTATTTTTTGTACGTCGCGAGATAGTTGTGCCACTTGATTTTGCAGGCTTTGCACTTCTGCCGAAGGCGTTGCAATTTCTCTGACATGGTTCTGTTGTAACTGCATGGAATCTGTAATAGAATCAGCTATTTTGATTTTATCCAATATGTCGACGTTAGCAGCGATGATTGCAGGTTGTATATGAGTTGGCAAACGACTCATCCACAAATCTTGCAATATTGTTTGACTCAAAGAATCCCCTGCCACACGCTTCATTTCACTATACAGCTCACTTGGCTTTTGGTCACCTAATGGCATATCAGATAAAACTCGATGGACTCGGCGTCGTTCACTGTCTGCGAAGTGTTCGATCAATTTACATTTAATATACTCATATTTTTTTGTCGAAGGAGCTGAGTCAATGATGGGGCGTAATTGCAGTAATTTAGCAGGCGGTATCGAAGCGCATATGGTGTTAAATTTTTTAACATCCGATAAAATGCCCGAGGCTTCAAACCAAAACTCCATAGCGTAAAAGAATGCTTCGACACCAGTTTCCGTCAGCGTAGGCATTGGAATTTTTATTGAAGCGACTACGTCCATTGCAGGTAAAGGCGTCTGCTGCTCTACTTTGGGTTTTGCCGCATCATCTGCGACATTTAGCGACATATTTCTCGTGGTTTGAACGAAAAAAAAGTTTTGTCGTCGGGGTCACCAATTATATAGTGCCAAACAAACTAAAACACTATAATTTTACTTTACTCTAAACTTTATTAAAAAAGGTTACAATTCATTTCAGTTAATTATCGCAACGTGGTGTCTGTAATTCTCGCACAAAAAAGAACGAAGAGGAAACGAGCTGCCAGATTGTTCTTCTTCAATCCTGTCATTACGGATGATTGTCAATTTTGGTCGTGTTGCCACATATATGTATATGTATATGTATATGTATATGTATATGTATATGTATATGTATATGTATATGTATATGTATATGTATATGTATATGTATATGTATATGTATATGTATATGTATATGTATATGTATATGTATATGTATATGTATATGTATATGTATATGTATATGTATATGTATATGTATATGTATATGTATATGTATATGTATATGTATATGTATATGTATATGTATATGTATATGTATATGTATATGTATATGTATATGTATATGTATATGTATATGTATATGTATATGTATATGTATATGTATATGTATATGTATATGTATATGTATATGTATATGTATATGTATATGTATATGTATATGTATATGTATATGTATATGTATATGTATATGTATATGTATATGTATATGTATATGTATATGTATATGTATATGTATATGTATATGTATATGTATATGTATATGTATATGTATATGTATATGTATATGTATATGTATATGTATATGTATATGTATATGTATATGTATATGTATATGTATATGTATATGTATATGTATATGTATATGTATATGTATATGTATATGTATATGTATATGTATATGTATATGTATATGTATATGTATATGTATATGTATATGTATATGTATATGTATATGTATATGTATATGTATATGTATATGTATATGTATATGTATATGTATATGTATATGTATATGTATATGTATATGTATATGTATATGTATATGTATATGTATATGTATATGTATATGTATATGTATATGTATATGTATATGTATATGTATATGTATATGTATA
>CALSEU010000007.1:10000-15000 GCA_943735925.1 Pollenia amentaria
GCTGAAATCAGTGTAAATGACGTCAGTGTGGTGTCCGTTGGCAAAAGCTTTATTAACTAACGTTGTAAAGTGGAGAATGTTAGTCATAGTAGAGAATCCTTTCCGAAAGCCATGTTGCAGTGGTGACAACAAGGCAGAAACTTGATGAGTAAGGCAATCCATTAAACATTTTTCAAAAAGTTTTGGTATATCACTTAGTTTAGCTATACCTCTGTAATTGCATATATCTGATTTATTTCCTGATTTAAACAATGGAATTATATAAGAATCTTTCCAAGCCTTCGGAAAGTAACCACAGTTTAAAGATGCATTAAAGATTATAGACAAAGGTGTCGCCAAAGCCGGTGCGCAATTTTTTAAAACACAACTTGGTATACCGTCTGGACCACTAAAAGATGATGACTTAGCGCTTTTTAAACAGTTTAGAATATGAGAGGTAGTGATAGTAAAAAAAGATATATTTTGGTTATAAGTTATCTTGTAAGGGTATAAATTACTAGCATCATACTGAGTTTCGGAATATGTAGAAGCAAAGAAGTCAGCAAACATATTACTGATGTTTAATTCATCACATGACTCGGAACATAAGTATTTCATGACCTTTGGAAATCCTGTGGCTTTCCTTTTGGTGTTAACAAACTTAAAGAAAGATTTGGGATCTTGAACAAAGTTTCGCTTAACATTATGGAGATAGATCTTGTACAGTTCTGTGTTAAGCAAATAATATTCTGCACGAGCGACTGAATATTTTTCATAGTAAAAAGAAGCTCTGGTGGTTTTATATTTTTTAAAGTGTTTGTTTTTTATATTCTTAAGAGACGAAAGTTGTTTAGTATTCCAGGGTGGGCCAGATTTATTACGTGGTACGTGCTTGGGGATGCATTCCTCCATATAAATAAACATAGTTTTATAAAAAGTATCAGTCAAATCGTCAACAGAACTAGGTAAGCTATTCGGCGCAGTCAGTAATTGAAGCCAGTTAGTGTTAATTAGACGATTGTTAAGTTCCATGTAATTTGCCCGATTAAAACAGAAAACTTTTTCGTTTTGTGAAGATTTTTTTTTTACTCGGTTAGAAAATAAATTGTAGCTTATTTCAATTGTAGGATGATAAAGATCCTCAGGTAAAGTAATAGGGTCAACACGGTTCACAATACATTCGTTTGGCTCGTTCACAAATATTAAATCCAGCAGTTTACCGTAAATGTTGCAAGTTCCATTTATTTGATGCAGATATAAATCTGATATATTTTTAAAAACTTCATCTCCAATATCATTACTTTGCGTGGGTAAGTAATAACTATGTTCAGCTGAAAATTCCCATGATATACAAGGCAAATTAAAGTCACCAAATACAAAAATTAAATCAACTGGGCTGAGTTTTAAAGTCACAAATTTTATTGCATCTATGTGATGTTTGTAGATAATTGGGTCAGAGTGAGGTGGAATGTAGGAACAAGTAATAAATATTTTGATGTTGTTTATCTTTAAGGACACTGCAACAAACTCGATATTAAAAGGTAGGTTTAATTTGATTTCTTCCATTGGAAAAATGTTTGAGATAGCAATTAACACTCCACCACCAGTCGTGGTTGTAATTCTATCTCGACGAAAAATATGAAAATTATTGCAAAGTATTTCCGAGTTCAAAAAACTGTTGTTCAACCAAGTTTCGGTGAATACAATAATATGATGATTAAAATTAAAGCTTTGTAAATATAAGTTTGAAAGTTTGGATTTAAGACCACGAACATTCTGGTAAATAATAAAAAGTTGATAATCAGATAAATTATTTAGTTTTTTGGAAATGTTGACACACGGGATGGAAGATGAGCAATATTGCGATTGTTACTGTTATATTCATATTCACGGACCAAGACATGAATAGGCCAGAATGACGGATCAACAACTTGATTAAAAATGTCAAAAGGAACAGAGACCTTAAAAGATGTTATACTTCTTTGTTGCGAGTATGTAAATTTATGAACACTTATACCTGAGTTCATGTTAACTTTAGATTTAATATAATTATCAATTTCTTCAGCTGTTGTATCCGATGCAAAACGTGATATAAATATATGTTTGGTTGGTGGAATCACTCTTAGTTGTCTATGTGTATTTGTTTGTATATTTCCGTTATTTTCATTGTTTTGAGAAATTACGGCATGATCGACTATTTGTTGCTCGTTTTTATTTAAATTTTGAACGACGGGTAAAGTTTCTCCGGTAATGACTTGAGATGATAAGCAAGGAACATTACTAATGGGACTTATGATAACGGGAGGCTTCACTGTTACAACAGGACCTGGTTTAGGACTCACCGTACCAGACTTTGAAAGCAATGAAGCAGCACAGTTAACAGGAGCGACGGAAGGCATTTCAATTATTTCTTTATTACTTATTCTAGATGATTTTCGACGTTTGGGTGAAGATTGAGGAGGAGATTTTAAGTTGTCGAGCGACTTATAATCATCAAAAAGTTTACCATATGTGGAAATACGTTCAGCAAGCTTTCCGGCTTCATTTTGAATTTCTTTGAAATGCGTTATAGTTCCCTGAAAAAAGCGATAGAAACTCACACCAATTTTCCTGCAGGCAGTGCAGCACCAGTGAAGACCATTATCCTTGGTGAGGGATTCAGCTACTAACGTAGACAAGCCACTACACTTAAAATGGCAGAGAGCATGGCAGAGCCAACAGGAAATCATCCTTTCATCATCATTTTTTATAGAACAATTTTTCAGAATACACGACATTGCTTGCAAGTATAACGATTATTCGAATCAGAATTTAAAAAGAAATAATAATTTTTGGCAACACAGTTATTTTACGTATGAGATCAACAGAGTTTTATTTTTAATAATAAACGTGAATAAATATTTATGTTTGTAAGATTGTTGCAATGAGTGTTGTTGTTAATGTAAAATTGTATAAACGAAAACAGGTTTTGTATTTATTGTTTTGTATGTTAAAAGCACTAGTCTTTAGTTTGTTGTTATTTTATTTTATTTAGGTTCTTTTTTGTATCACAATTTATATTTAAAATAAAATTTTATTATTTATATATTGTATGGTTGTTTATGTGATGTTTGTAATTTTAGATGTCAAATATTTAGAGAGAAAACAGGTTTTAGCTGTTAAAGTTTTATTATTGTTTTTTGTTTTAAATTTTGTATTGTTTTGAAATTTTGTTGAATATTAATAAAGTGTTTTGTTTAAATATTGTTTTATTTGTTTGTTTATTTTCTTTTGGTTTGTTTTTTGTAAGAATTCTGATTTAATAAAAATAAACTAAACTTTTTAAATATTGTTTTATTGTTTATAAACTTTTAAATAGGTATTAAATCCCGCGCGGAGTTAAAGAAAGAAAAAAAAAAACACGTCTGTACTCGACAAAGATTTTAGATTTCTGATGTATATGTATATGTATATGTATATGTATATGTATATGTATATGTATATGTATATGTATATGTATATGTATATGTATATGTATATGTATATGTATATGTATATGTATATGTATATGTATATGTATATGTATATGTATATGTATATGTATATGTATATGTATATGTATATGTATATGTATATGTATATGTATATGTATATGTATATGTATATGTATATGTATATGTATATGTATATGTATATGTATATGTATATGTATATGTATATGTATATGTATATGTATATGTATATGTATATGTATATGTATATGTATATGTATATGTATATGTATATGTATATGTATATGTATATGTATATGTATATGTATATGTATATGTATATGTATATGTATATGTATATGTATATGTATATGTATATGTATATGTATATGTATATGTATATGTATATGTATATGTATATGTATATGTATATGTATATGTATATGTATATGTATATGTATATGTATATGTATATGTATATGTATATGTATATGTATATGTATATGTATATGTATATGTATATGTATATGTATATGTATATGTATATGTATATGTATATGTATATGTATATGTATATGTATATGTATATGTATATGTATATGTATATGTATATGTATATGTATATGTATATGTATATGTATATGTATATGTATATGTATATGTATATGTATATGTATATGTATATGTATATGTATATGTATATGTATATGTATATGTATATGTATATGTATATGTATATGTATATGTATATGTATATGTATATGTATATGTATATGTATATGTATATGTATATGTATATGTATATGTATATGTATATGTATATGTATATGTATATGTATATGTATATGTATATGTATATGTATATGTATATGTATATGTATATGTATATGTATATGTATATGTATATGTATATGTATATGTATATGTATATGTATATGTATATGTATATGTATATGTATATGTATATGTATATGTATATGTATATGTATATGTATATGTATATGTATATGTATATGTATATGTATATGTATATGTATATGTATATGTATATGTATATGTATATGTATATGTATATGTATATGTATATGTATATGTATATGTATATGTATATGTATATGTATATGTATATGTATATGTATATGTATATGTATATGTATATGTATATGTATATGTATATGTATATGTATATGTATATGTATATGTATATGTATATGTATATGTATATGTATATGTATATGTATATGTATATGTATATGTATATGTATATGTATATGTATATGTATATGTATATGTATATGTATATGTATATGTATATGTATATGTATATGTATATGTATATGTATATGTATATGTATATGTATATGTATATGTATATGTATATGTATATGTATATGTATATGTATATGTATATGTATATGTATATGTATATGTATATGTATATGTATATGTATATGTATATGTATATGTATATGTATATGTATATGTATATGTATATGTATATGTATATGTATATGTATATGTATATGTATATGTATATGTATATGTATATGT
>CALSEU010000008.1:0-17500 GCA_943735925.1 Pollenia amentaria
AAAGCCGCCAAACCTTTAAGGTTCTGGCAATTAATTTTCATAAAATACCCCTTTGTCCACAAATTCCATAAAATTTCATGCGTTTTCCTGCAATTCATCTTACAGAGAATTTGAAAATACGGACGAATTGAAAAAATTCGTATAAAGATGCAACACCTTTAAGGTTCTGAGAATAGATTTTCATAAAAGACCACGTTGTCCACAAATTCCATCAAATTTCCTCCGCCAAGGGTATCGATTTGGCGAAAGGCCAACCTCCGATCCAAATTTCAACATTTAAGCTTCAGGCGTTTAGAATGCCCCATGTGAATCAGTCAGTAATGTTACAATTTTGTTTTGTTTATATAGATGGACAAAACTTTTTGAAAATAGTAACAAAATTATGTAAGATTTTCGTTGAATTTCGAAAAAGTACCAAGTTTATATTTGTATTCTTTAGATAAGTTACGAATGTGATATATTTTTTATTTCTATGTTTATTTGGTAAAAAGTTAGAAAGCGTAACAAAAAAGTTTCAAAAAACAGGTTTTACCCGTTTACTGCCCAAAAAAAACAAATTTCAAAAAAGGACCATACACCTACCCGGTTATTTTTTTAATGAACAATAATAAGTACATATTAAATTTTGTTGTTTCTCTTTATAGTTAAGGAGATATGAGGTAAGCGAATTGACTCGTTTTTACAGTTAAATTTTGTGTTAAGCTTTTTTAGTGCTAACGTTTTTTATGTCCTCATTTTGGAGATATGAGGTTACCAAATTTACCAGTTTTTACCAACCTCCGGTCCAGATTTAAACTTTTTAGCTTCAGGCGTTTAGGCTATGCGATGAAGGATAAATATATATATGGAGAAAAAATCATTGAAAAAAGTGACAAAAATATGTACGATTTAACACCTTAAACGCTCGAATATGGGAAAAGTACCATATTTGCATTTGTATTTTTTAAATGAGTGTTTTTTTCAAAGATAGATGGGGGTCAAAAAAATTGAAAAATAAAGGTTTTACACTTTTATTCCCTAAAAGGGACCAATTTCCAAAAAGTAGCAGATACCGCTTATTTTTTACGAGCAACAATAAGTATTTAATTAAAAAAGTACCTGTTTATTTAAAAGAGGTACCAGTTCGAGAACGAAAAAGTACCAAAAAGATCCCTCTTACAGATCCTCATTCACTCAGGATCTTGCATGTTTAATTCTATGTTTATATTTCCAATACTAATGGAAATTCAAAAAGTACCAGCTAAAGAACAAGAAGTACCAAAAAATTCCCTCATAAAAAGTACCAGTTAATCAACAAAAAAGTACCAAAAAGCCCCTCTTAGAGATCGAAAAACGAAAAAGTTCCCTATTAACGGTAGTTAAAAATAGTGCCACTTGAAAAACCAAAAAGCTACAGATATAAATTAAAATTCCCCTTTTTGGTACTTTTTTCTCCTCTTTAATGATTCAAAAATTGCAATTTTGTAGTGGGAGCACGTATATGTCAATGAATGGAGAAAAATAATGTGTAAAAAAATTACCAAAAATAGTTACGATTTCCACCCCATAAATCTTCAAATTTCGACAACGTACCAAATTTGTATTTGTATGTTTTTGATAAGGTTCGAATCTAATAAAACCTTCATTCCTATGTTTATTGGTTTGAAAGATAGATGGTGTGACCAAAAAGTACCTAAATACAGGTTTTACCACTTTACTCCCTGAAAGGGCAAAATTTAAAAAAAGTATTACGGGTCTGTTCTAGGTTTCGACTCGTTTTGAAAACGCAAATTTTTTTGAATCCGCATAATTCATAAATTGGTGTTCTCAAATCCGCATGTTTTTGTGTATTCGAAGTTTGTGTTCGAAAAAAAATCTAAATGTCAAAAACAAAAAAAAGCTTTTTATCAGCTGTTCAAAAAAAAAAAAAAATTTTTATTTTTTTTGTATAAAAAATTATTCTTAAAAAATAAAATTTTGTCATAAAAATGCCTCGAGCCTTTGTTTTATCTTATATACAATTGCGGAGACAAGAAAATAATGTTCAAAAAGTTCAAAGAAATTGGTTAAAAAAATTTGTTAAAAAAAATAATGCTTGACTCCATGTTTGTTTTTTTACACAAGTGAGTTTAATAAAAACAACTTAAATTTTTGGATATGTTAAAAATTTTATTTTTATTAATATTTGTGTAAAGGAATATATATTTTTTTATTAAATTGAATAAAAAACATTTCAAACTAAAAACCTAAATTTTGTTTTTGTTAAAAATTTTATCACATATAAGAATAAAAGTCGATTCGTTTTACTTTCACCAACCCCTAACTGCTCTAATTGAAAACGAATAAAAACATGCGGATGTGAAATGCAGAACACCAAAAATGCGGAAGTAATCCACTTTCGAGTGGATTCGGATTCTAGAACACACCTGTTAGTCACCAAAAAAACGTGTCGCATTCAGTCTTTTAATCCATGAAAATTCATTCGATTTCCAAATTGCATTTTATGGCATGCAAAAAGGCTTTTGAAATTTTGCCATTTTTAGATTGCCGAACTAAATTGAACCCATTGCAAAGATATTTTTATTTCAATTAACTTTAAAAAATATATTATAGATATAAGCACAATTTGAAATAATAAATTTCGATTTGCTCTTTATCAAGCTAAGCTCTAACATAGTTCGTTGCACTTCACGATCGCCGGCGTTCTCGTAGTCGAAACGCTTTGTACCAATAGCATCTAGTTCATCAATAAATATAATGGCTGGAGCCTTCTCATTTGCTTAAAGCATCTCTGACTAATTTGGCACCATCACCAATAAAGATTTGCACCAATGTGGGTTTTGTTTGAGCAGCTCGAGCCAAGAGTTTTTCCAGAACCAGGATGGCCGTATAACAAAACACTCTTGGGTAGGTGAATACCTAAATTTTTTCATTTCTCCTTGTCATTAGCAAAACGGCCGCTTCAATTACCTCTAGGAAGTATTATTCTGTAGAAATTCATCTTCTTCCATAGCCATTGCACGAGCATCATATTCGGCTGGCAAAGTTTCCAATATCAAATAGGAATTTTTAATGACACCAACTTAATCACCAACCCAATTCTAGGTAACAATTTCAACCATTGACATACGCATCACTTCCTAATACAGTTCATCAACATCGCACCAATACGATTTTTCTTCGAACGTAGCGGCCATTTAGATAAGTTTTTAATAAAAATGTATTGCAACTTTAGTTATGTTTTTTTATATTAAAAACTTTAATAAATTTTGTAAATTTCTTGCTTTACCGATCACTTGTAAATTTGACACTTTATTACAAAAAAAACACAGAGTTGCAACTTAAGGGCAGGGTTCGGAACAAATCTAATTTACCGACGCGGCTTTAAATAAAAATTAAATTACCTAGAATGATAGAAAATTGAAAAATAAAAAGAAAATGTTAAAGGCTAGTTTACACGGTAATACAATGTATTACGACTTTGTGGAATCAAAATATTATGAAATTCTCTCCGTGTTTAAAATAAAAAAATAAAAATCTGTTTCTAAGTATTTTTCATGTTTACACGGATGGTTTAAGTAAAATAAAAGCAAAGTGAGTTAATAACAAAAAAGCAGATGGTTGCAGTTTTACAATATTTACAAAAACAACATGAACATTTCCTGAGTGGATTCTGCTTGTTTTTGTAATTTTATGAAAATGTTACCACCTTCAATATACTCTGTTAAAATGCGACTCTGGTGTGATGAGAATACATAAGTTTCTAAAATGGTTTAGAAAACGAACATTTACCGACCGATTGTCATATTTTTTATCCGTATTCTCTCTTACTCAATGCATTTTGCTTTTACATGATAAGATTTTTCTCATACTACATCATTTTTTGACATGTCGTAACACATTGTATTACCGTGTAAACTAGCCTTAAGTGAAAAAAGTGGCGCAATTGCATAGTTTTCGAATTATAGACCTTGAAAGTTTTTATATATATACATCTATATATATATATACGATTTTCCACTACATTTCTGAAAGTATGACAAATATTGGTACCTTTTCAAAGCTTTTTAATAGATCTGTTTGGTTTTACAAAATTTATTTAAAAATTCTTAACCCATTAAGACTCGGCGATGAGTTTGCGAATATACAAAAGTTTTTAGTAAGCATAATAATTGCTATGGAGAAAAATTTTAGTTAGCGAAGCCAGTGTTTGTTATACCATAGGGAAGAAAAAGTAATCGAAGCCAATGTAACTTAATAAATTTTTATTTTTTACGTTTTCATTGGAATAAATTGCACAATTATTTAGCTAGTGCACTTCCGTAACTTTTTGATGTACAATTTTGTTAAAACTGTAATGTGAGCTTAAGAGTATACAATTTTGAATTACATTTTTGAATAGCCTGAAAGATATTTTCAAAAGCTTTAAAATTGTACCAATAATGGCCACATTCTTTCAGAAATGTAGTGGAAAATTGCATATATATATATATGAAGAATTTATTAGAGGTCTAAAACTCGAAAACTATGTATTTGCGCCACTTGTTCACTTTATATTTTCTTCTTATTTTACACTAGGTAATTTAATTTCTATTTGGTTAACTAGGTTTGTTCCCATTTTTATGCAAACATTTCATTAAAAAGGCTAACTAGTATGTAATAACCTTGGTCCGGATTTTTATGGTGCTAAAATCGCGTTAAATGCGCATAAAACATTAACTAAAAATAGAAAAATATGCGCTAAATATTAGAAAAATATACACCTAAAATGTTTTTAGAGAACACATGATAAAAAAAAACTAATAAATATAACAAGAAGAGAAACAAAAATGACATAAAAGCATAAAAATTCAGTATAATAAACGAAAGAAGGTACAATAAGCACAAAAGTAGAAGTTAAAATAAAGTGAAGCACAAAAATATGAAGAAAACACAAAAGCAAATAATCATATAAATTAAGTCACTTATTAGCTAGATATTTAAACCGACATATAACGTGAATTAAGAACAATAAGAAAAAATTTTGTTTATATAAATAAATACAATTTTTTTAATATTTTTAAATGAAAAGTTGAGGGATCTTGGCCTCAAAAAGATTTTAAACATGGAAAATTACCGTTTAACGTGGCGGATGTGATCGGCACATGATTAAATGCTGATAGTTCCTTTGTGGTATATTAATTATCCACTACGCTGTTTTCGTAAAAATTTAAAATTAATATGGCAACAGTTTGATTTACGTTTTTGAACCCTCAATTTTTCTAAAAAATTTATCAAGCTTGATACGAATTTGTTTACTAAAGTCACCCTTCACTGCATACATTTTATTTGTGGCATTATCAATTAATTAAATTTGCTTTCTCAATGGATTGGATTTCTCTTATTTCACAATAGTCTCAGAGATGAATGCGGTGGGCCACATCCTTGAATTGGTCAAAATTTTCAGCATAATACATAACTCAACCACGATACACACCTGGTTGTTATAGGAAGTGGAGGATGAAATAAATCTCAAATATGTGGAATAATGGACGACTGCAAATCATACTGTTAAATTTCGTGAAGATCAGTCCATAACTGAACATAGGCCCCGTTTAAATTCTACTCCCGGAAAACAGTTTAGTACGCCTAAAATCGTAATTATTAACGCTATCATAGTAACATTTAGTACGTCACAGTTTTATATTACTAGAAATCACATTGCCAAATTTCCTGAAGATCGGTTTATAATTTACCATAAGCCCCATATAAACCCTACTCTCGTTTTGTACGCCTTAAACCGTAATAAATAATAATGCTATCATAATAACATTTAATACTTCACAGTTTTATAAGACTAGAAAACACCATAATAAATTTCGCGAAGGTCGGTTCATAATTTACCCATATAAAGCCCTCTTTGGGAAAATAACTAAATTTGTCTAATACCGTAGCAGATATAGATTTTGGGGTAAATTTTCTTCATATGGCCAGAAAAGCTGTCATGCAATTTTGTGATATACGGTCCATAATTTACCTTTGATCCCATATTAAGTAGCCTTCTGAAATGCACTGTTAACGCTAAAACTAATTGAAATTTATTCTCATGTATTTCTTTAATCAGAAATCAGTCTTTAGAATTTTGGGATGATTGGTCTATAACTTACCATAGGTCCAATACAAACTACCATCCCAAAAATTATTTTAGTTCGGCTAAAACTGGTACGAAAATAAACGCATAAAACTTTCTGATTGTCGGTCAATAATTTAATATAGGTCTAAACCGCAACCAATTTTAATGCTGACGTTAGTTTTTGTAAAGATTAGTTAATAATATATATGTATTTACCATATAGAGCCCTCTCCTGTCAGTGGAGGATATCAAAGATTGTTCTATAAATAAGTTTCATTGAGAGTAATAAAATAGTGCTGCTAGGGACAAAAAGTATAATAAATAAAGGATTAATTAAAATGTTTAAAGGTCGAATAAGAGTCAATTTATAAAAAAGTATAATATTAAATCACCTTTAAGATTTCATATGACGCATGTACTTCATGGCCTCCAAACTAAAATCTTTTTGCACAAATTGTAAACATATGTGTATCACTAATATAAGAATAGAAAGCTATAAAGTTGTATAAAAATGGTTGAGATTGATAAGTTACATCTATTGTAAGTTTCTGCCCTCTTTATGTGCTGTTTTAACAATACAAGTGATGAATGTGTAGTTAAATTTATATGAAAAGCACTCAGTTGTTTTAAGTGCTTTATACAACTCATGCAAAAGTTGTTTAACTATGTTGATGTCGGGCGCAAAGTAAGTAATTATGTAATTTTGTGTTTTAAAAATATGCCTTCTGCCCTTTAGCTAATTTACTATACTGCATTCGGTATAAGCCATTTGATCTTCCCGCAATTTGGCGTGAGCATTCCAACCAAATAACTTTGGCGATGAAAGTGAGTAGCATGGTGAGTGTTTTCACAACAAATACAGTTTTAAGCTATTTTTAATATTTATTGTTACTAACATTTAGCTTTGCATACCTAGTTCTTTGTTGTGTTTTTCCTTCATTTTTATTTGATAAAAATTGAAAAGTGGGATAATTAAATAAATCTTCGGTAACTTTGTCATTTTTCCAGCAATCTGGATTTTATTGGACACAAAATGTTCGTATCGAAAATGTTATTGTTTTGTGTTAAAAAATAACTCGAAAACAGAAAAAATGCAAAAAAAAAAACCCCCAAATTTGTTCATGAAGTTTGAACTTTTGTCAACCGCTACTTCTTGACCGATTTTTACAAAGGACCTTTGGTTATTTTAATAAATTTATTATCTTGCATTACATTTTTGAAGATATTTACATTTAAGTGATATCAATTATTTTAAAAACACAAATAACGGTTATTTTGGGATATCTCGAAATTTGTTCTACTTTTGACCATTCTGACTTCATACTCGGATTCAGCGGACAATTAATTTAACATAGAGATTAGGTGTCACATAATGTAATTAGTAACGCCTTTTGTATTTATTTGTGTATACATATAAAATAAACAACTATTTTAATACAAAAATAAGCACATATGTATGCATATATGTATGTACGTTTATAAATTAATTATTAATATATTTAAAACCGCTGACCAATAGCTTTCAACATCCAAGTTGTCGTAAAGTTTGTGCTCATTTTAATCCAAAAAAAAAAACATTTTATATCCCTTTATCATCCAATTTTTGGTCATAGATTTCAACGAACTGAACTCTTTTCTTGAAATGTCACAATGATTTAATTTGAAATGATTGTGCGTATTTTGGCTGAATAGGTTCTAAAATTGTTCACAAATCATTATCAAAATTAACATTTGGGTAACCTCTTCAACGTAAAAGTTTTCAAAATTGGTATTAATTTGCATATTGAGAACAGAAGTATATACCAAATAAGTATGTACTTGTTGGTAAAAGGGATAATAAGGATTTCAGGCTGATATCTATATTACCAATTTTGAGTAGTACTTGTTTACTTTTAGGTTTAACCGACAACATTAGGAGGAGCGAAAAGTGTTACTTATTATTAAACACAAAATTTTGTTTTGTGTAATTTATACAATTTTGGATAATTCTAATGCTTTGTTTAATGCTGCCCGTTGCAACATAAGTTGAAACATGCACTATTACTACTCATGTTTCAGTTTTTATACAACAAATACAGGGGCCAAATTACGGTATTCGATACCGATTGAAATTCCCATTTTAATTGTATTGTAATAAAATTTTAGAGCTGTAATATGACCTATGGATACGTCTAAAATAGTTATGTCCAAAATAAATTTTTTTTTTTAAAAATACCTATTTCCGGGAATAACAGATCATTCCGCGTAAATGGTAAATTTCTTCCTAAAGACGTCGGTATATAAATCTATCAAATCAGTTGAAAAATGCCCGAGTTATGGCCAAAATACTGAAATCCCAATTTTTACTCCTTTTTTATATAATTAAGCAACAAATACGCTGTAATTTGGGCTTAGTTGTTTTTTTCCAACACCTTTAACATTTTACGTTCCATATATCTGGAAAATTTTTATATTCAATTCGAAATAATTTTTTTCTCATTTATATTATTTACAATTGCTCCTATTTTCCGATTTCTTTCTTTAAACACAATGAAACATTGTGTTTGTAAACGTAAGACATGGCCCAATTAGTAGGTCTGCGCGAAACTACAACAATGCAACAATAGAAAAAACAACACGCATTTTGTTTGTGTGAATTATGTTAAAGATGTCAAACCCCAATAAATGGACAAGATGTCAAAAACAATGGCACGGTAAAAATACAAGTCTACAAAAAATCAGAAGGCGTTTTGAGCAGACCTAATAATTGGGCCATGACATAAGATATCAAAAAATGTTGATATTTGAGAAACCAAAAACAAGAAATGTTACCACATCAAGAAA
Source organism: Pollenia amentaria (assembly GCA_943735925.1). NCBI lineage: Eukaryota > Metazoa > Arthropoda > Insecta > Diptera > Polleniidae > Pollenia > Pollenia amentaria. The sequence goes on from CALSEU010000008.1 coordinate 8,915, forward strand.
CATTACTACTCACGACGAAACATTTGGATTCCGGCAAAAACTGCATGGTTATATTCAAGGCGGCGTTGCCAGAACTATTGGAAAGAAAAGTTTTATTAGCGATCAAAAATCATATTTTGATAAGAAAAATTATATATTTTTTTTATTCAAACATTTGATTACAAAGACAAAGCAAATATAACAATTCTTTTTATATAAAAGTGAAGAGGGTGAACCAGCACTATAAAATCTATTTTATTTTTTATAAATAAAAAAGAAGTTTCATTAAAAGTTACTAAATATTGCTGAAGTTTACAATAGGCGTAACTAAATCAATCTCAACCATTTTTATACAACTTCATATGTTTATATATGTATATAAATTGAAAAATAAAAGATTTTATATGAACTATTTAAATTAAGAACTTCCATCTTTATACAAAATTCAATGGTCTTAATTTGGGTGTTTAATATAAAATCCATTTTATTTTTTATAAAAAGTTTCATTATAAGTAACTAATATGCTGTTTTTATAATACAAGTGATTGTACGTGTAGCAAAATTTATATGAAAAGCACTAAGTTTTTTTAAGACACTCAGTTCATCACTTGTGTTGTGAAAACCGCACATAAAGAGGGCAGAAGTTTACAATAGGTATAACTTATCAATCTTAGCCATTTTCATACAGCTTTATGGCTTTCTCTTCTTAAATTATTGATACAAATATGTATAAAATTTGTGCAAACAGATTTTAGTTTGGAGGCTATGAAGTGCACATATACGCCATATGAAATCTTAAAGGATATTTAATATTATACTTTTTTTTATCCCTAGCAGTACTATTTAATTACGCTTAAGGAAACTTTTTTATAAAACATGTGCTATATTAGGTTGTGCCGAATCTTTGATACCCTCCACTGACAGGAGAGGGCTCTATATGGTAAATACATATATATTATTAACTAATCTTTATAAAAACTAACGTCAGCATTAAAATTGGTTGCGGTTTAGACCTATATTAAATTATTGACCGACAATCAGAAAGTTTTATGCGTTTCTTTTCGTACCAGTTTTAGCCGAACTAAAATAATTTTTGGGATGGTAGTTTGTATTGGACCTATGGTAAATTATAGACCAATCATCCCAAAATTCTAAAGACTGATTTCTGATTAAAGAAATACATGAGAATAAATTTCAATTAGTTTTAGCGTTAACAGTGCATTTCAGAAGGCTACTTAATATGGGATCAAAGGTAAATTATGGACCGTATATCACAAAATTGCATGACAGCTTTTCTGGCCATATGAAGAAAATTTACCCCAAAATCTATATCTGCTACGGTATTAGACAAATTTAGTTATTTTCCCAAAGAGGGCTTTATATGGGTAAATTATGAACCGACCATCGCGAAATTTATTATGGTGTTTTCTAGTCTTATAAAACTGTGAAGTCTTAAATGTTATTATGATAGCATTAATATTTATTACGGTTTAAGGCGTACAAAACGAGAGTAGGGTTTATATGAGGCCTATGGTAAATTATAAACCGATCTTCAGGAAATTTGGCAATGTGATTTCTAGTAATATAAAACTGTGACGTACTAAATGTTACTATGATAGCGTTAATAATTACGATTTTAGGCGTACTAAACTGTTTTCCGGGAGTAGAATTTAAACGGGGCCTATGTTCAGTTATGGACTGATCTTCACGAAATTTAACAGTATGATTTGCAGTCGTCCATTATTCCACATATTTGAGATTTATTTCATCCTCCACTTCCTATAACAACCAGGTGTGGATCGTGGTTGAGTTATGTATTATGCTGAAAATTTTGACCAATTCAAGGATGTGGCCCACCGCATTCATCTCTGAGACTATTGTGAAATAAGAGAAATCCAATCCATTGAGAAAGCAAATTTAATTAATTGATAATGCCACAAATAAAATGTATGCAGTGAAGGGTGACTTTAGTAAACAAATTCGTATCAAGCTTGAAAAAATTTTTAGAAAAATTGAGGGTTCAAAAACGTAAATCAAACTGTTGCCATATTAATTTTAAATTTTTACGAAAACAGCGTAGTGGATAATTAATATACCACAAAGGAACTATCAGCATTTAATCATGTGCCGATCACATCCGCCGCGTTAAACGGTCATTTTCCATGTTTAAAATCTTTTTGAGGCCAAGATCCCTCAACCTTTCATTTAAAAATATTAAAAAAATTGTATGTATTTATATAAACAAAATTTTTTCTTATTGTTCTTAATTCACGTTATATGTCGGTTTAAATATCTAGCTAATAAGTGACTTAATTTATATGATTATTTGCTTTTGTGTTTTCTTTATATTTTTGTGCTTCACTTTATTTTAACTTCTACTTTTGTGCTTATTGTACCTTCTTTCGTTTATTATACTGAATTTTTATGCTTTTATGTCATTTTTGTTTCTCTTCTTGTTATATTTATTAGTTTTTTTTATCATGTGTTCTCTAAAAACATTTTAGGTGTATATTTTTCTAATATTTAGCGCATATTTTTCTATTTTTAGTTAATGTTTTATGCGCATTTAACGCGATTTTAGCACCATAAAAATCCGGACCAAGGTTATTACATACTAGTTAGCCTTTTTAATGAAATGTTTGCATAAAAATGGGAACAAACCTAGTTATCCAAATAGAAATTAAATTACCTAGTGTAAAATAAGAAGAAAATATAAAGTGAACAAGTGGCGCAAATACATAGTTTTCGAGTTTTAGACCTCTAATAAATTCTTCATATATATATATATGCAATTTTCCACTACATTTCTGAACGAATGTGGCCATTATTGGTACAATTTTAAAGCTTTTGGAAATATCTTTCAGGCTATTCAAAAATGTAATTCACATTACAGTTTTAACAAAATTGTACATCAAAAAGTTACGGAAGTGCACTAGCTAAATAATTGTGCAGTTTATTCCAATGAAAACGTAAAAAATAAAAATTTATTAAGTTACATTGGCTTCGATTACTTTTTCTTCCCTATGGTATAACAAACACTGGCTTCGCTAACTAAAATTTTTCTCCATAGCAATTATTATGCTTACTAAAAACTTTTGTATATTCGCAAACTCATCTTCGAGTCTTAATGGGTTAAGAATTTTTAAACAAATTTTGTAAAACCAGACAGATCTATTAAAAAGCTTTGAAATGGTACCAATATTTGTCATACGTTCAGAAATGTAGTGGAAAATCGCATTTTTATGAATATGAAAACTTTCGAGGTCTATAACATGAAAACTATGCGCTTGCGCAACTTCTGCCCCTTAACATTTTCTTCTTACTCCTTCTTCATAATTTTTTGTCATTCTGGGTAATTTAATTTATCATTGAAGCTGCGTGGGTAAACTAGATTTGTTCCGAACCCTGTCCATAATTGCAACTCTGTGTTTGTTTTTTTTTTCTTGTAATAAAGTGACAAATTTACAAGTGATCGCAAGTAAAGCAAAAATATATTTACAAAATTTATTAAAGTATTGAATATAAATAAAATAGCAAAACATTAACATTATCTGATTACATTTTTATTACAAGCTCATCAAAATGGCCGCTACGTTGGCAGAAAAATCGATTTTGGAGTATGGTGATGAACTGTATGAGAAAGTGATTCGTATGTCCATGGTTGAAATTATTAGCAGGACGCGTTTGATATACAATGAAATAAAAATAATGAAGAGTTAAGTAATGCATATAAGCCTGCTTTTTGCCTGTCATTGGGTTGGTAGATGCGGAAAAATTAATAGCTAGGGATTTAGTCGGTGTCAATACAAATTCATATTTGATTTTGGAATCTTTGCTCGCCAAATATGTACTCGTGCAAATTCTATAAAAGGAGCTGAACGTCCTACAGAATAATACTTGGACATTGGTGGTTTGGACAAACAAATCCAAGAGGTGATTGAAGCGGTCGTTTTGCTAATGACAAGGAGAAATGAAAAAATTTAGGTATTCACCTACCCAAGAGTGTTTTGTTATACGGCCATCCTGGTTCTGGAAAAACTCTTGGCTCGAGCTGCTCAAACAAAACCCACATTGGTGCAAATCTTTATTGGTGATGGTGCCAAATTAGTCAGAGATGCTTTAAGCAAATGAGAAGGCTCCAGCCATTATATTTATTGATGAACTAGATGCTATTGGTACAAAGCGTTTCGACTACGAGAACGCCGGCGATCGTGAAGTGCAACGAACTATGTTAGAGCTTAGCTTGATAAAGAGCAAACCGAAATTTATTATTTCAAATTGTGCTTATATCTATAATATATTTTTTAAAGTTAATTGAAATAAAAATATCTTTGCAATAGGTTCAATTTAGTTCGGCAATCTAAAAATGGCAAAATTTCAAAAGCCTTTTTGCATGCCATAAAATGCAATTTGTAAATCGAATTAATTTTCATGGATTAAAAGACTAAATGCGACACGTTTTTTGATGTTTAATACTTTTTTAAATTCGGCCCTTTTAGGGAGTAAAGGGGTAAAATCTTTTTTTTTTTTGGTGCTTTTTTATCATACCATCTGAGGGGCTAAGCATAAGGGGTTTGAGTGCCTTTTTTTAAATTTAGATTAACTGCTCATATAGAAACAGGTATTTTAATGACAACTGCTAGAATTGGTCGCCATATCTCGCTACCGGATGAGAATTCCACTTTCACCTCTTGTGATCTGAACTTCATCTACTAATTCCATATGTAATCTAAATTTTAAAAAAGGCACTTGACCCCTTGAGCTTTAAGCCCATAATCTATCTATTAAACCAATAAACATAGAAATGAAGGTTATATCACATTCGAAACTTATCTAATATAGACACATTTGGACCATTTTCGAAATTCGAACTTTTAAGGGGTGAAAATCGTAACTATTTTTGGTACTTTTTTTACAAATAATTTTTCGCCGTTCATTGACAATATGGATTGACAATCTGAAATTTTTGATACTTCAAAGGGGTGTAAAAAGTACCAATAAGGGGAAATTTAATTAATTTCTTTAGATTTTTGCTTATTCAATTGTTACTTTTTTTAATTATCATAAATATTGGACCTAGAAACATAAAATTAAACATGCAATGTCCTGAGTGAATGAGAAAAGGGATCATTTTTGTTAATTTTTCGGTCTTGAACTGGTGCTTTTTTATTTTCGTTAATATTGGAACTAGAAACATAAAATTAAACATGCAATGTCCGGAGCAGATGAGAATCTATAAGAGAGAACATTTTTGTTTTTCAATCTGTAAGAGGGGCTTTTTGGTACCTTTTCGTCGTTTAACTGGTACTTTTTTTAATATTAATAAAATTAAACAGCGAACTATCCTGAGCGGATGAGGATCAATAATAGGGACCTTTTTTGTTTTTCAAAAAGTAAGAAGGGCTTCTTGGTACGTTTTTGTTTTTTAACGGGTACTTTTTGAATTTCCGTTAACATTGGACATAGAAACATAAAATTAAACATGCAGGGCCCTGAGCGGATGAGAATCTATAACAGTGAAGTTTTTGGTGCTTTTTTGTTCTTCAACTGGTATGTTTTGAATTTTCGTAAGTATTGGACCTAGAAACATTAAATTAAACACGAAAGCTCCTGAGACTGTAAGGGAGGGGGGGGGGCTTTGTGGTACTTTTTCGTTCTACAACTGGTACTCTTTTTTTTAATTTTCGTTTATTTGCACTTAGAAACAAAATTAAACATGCAATGTCCTGAGCGGATAAGAATTTGTTAGAGGGACTTTTGGTATTTTTTTTTGTTCTTCTACTAGTACCTTTTGAATTTTCTTTAATATTGGAGCTAGAAACATCAAATTAAACATCCAAGGTACTGAGTGAATGAGATTCTGTGAGAGGAAATTGTTGGTACATTTTTGTTCTCTAACTGGTACTTTTTTAAATTAATCTAGTACTTTTTCTCCATCTATTTATCTTTCATAGCAAAGCCTAAACGCCTGAAGTTTAAAAATTTAAATTTGAACCGGAGGTTGGTCTTTTGTCAAATCGATCCACTAAGATGTGAATTAATTCAAACGTTTAGGGGTAAAAACGGGTAAATTGGGTAACATCATATCACCAAAATTAAAAAAAAATTGAAAAAGTCAAACACTTATTGTTGTTCATTAGAAAACAAACGCTAAAAGAAATACAAAAAAATGAATACTTATTGTTTTTCATCAAAAAAAAAAAAATAATCGGATATATTGAAATATTGGAACTTTTTTGTTAAAACCTAGAAACATAAACTTTTGCATATAAACATGTGCATGAAAAAAAGGGAGACGCTAACAAAGAGCGGGTTAAATGCTTGTATATCATAATTCTTCAAAACATTATAATACTAAAAAATGAAAAAAATGTTATTAATCAATATCAAGTTTTTTTCTTCACATTAAATGAACATCATATTTTTATACCCTCCGCCACTAGTTCTGACTGAGGGTATACTTATAGTTTATCATACTGTGTGAAATTTTTAATTATTACTCTCAGAACCCTGAAAGTATTTATACATACATATGTATATATTCCGAGTTCTTGAGTAATTCTGAGTGACACCTAACACATATTTGACGTCCCACACGTAACCACAATCATTATCAAATACATATTTGATTTTACATAACGTTTACTAGATCAATAAGACTTTATTAATAACAATTTACTATGATTTGTGTTAAGAAATATTGTGTAGTGAATCCGTAAAAACTGTTACGATGTAAATGGTTGATGAAATTTGTGGTTACGCTTTTTTGGGATTTCTTCGTTAAATATTTGATAAATGTGAACTAATCTTAAGTCGATTTAGCCATGTCCGTCTGTTAACTTTCGAAAAACCCAATAGAAAAGAATAATATTAATGTCAAATTGGTTCAGTGGGATAAAAAATTGATAATTTTGTTACAAAAACTAATATAATTAGTAGCGGAATGTCATTCTTGAAATTCGATTTATATGACTAGAAATGACACCGTTTCATAACTAACAAGTTAGACAATCAAGGCCGACCATATAATACCCCTCACCATAGTATTTAAACACAAATTTTCGAGAGTACCCTATTTGGTACCCATTGGTAATCATGGACCCGTTATTATTATTTAGGTAGCCTCATCTGATATTTTTTGCCATTAAGTAATTTTAGAATGGGGGGGGGGGGGGTTTATGGGACCTATGAGTAATATTAGAACTATAAGCACAATGTTTTTACAAGAAATAATAGCTATCTTAAAAGTTATTGTCGCCAATTTTTATGTTAATAATAACATTGCGAAGAATGTTATGCCATTTAAGCTATTTTCGGGAGTAGTATTTGTATGGGATCAATCGTCAAATATGCACCGATTCCAATTGAATATGGTAAGCTGATTATGATTGCAATAAAATAAGTCTGGACCAAATTTAATATAAAAACGAACATAAGATGGTGTATGAGCAGAAAGACCCCATTCCGGAAAAAACTTGTATGGGGGTCCATGTGAAATTATAGATTTGTTAGCTCCAATTTCAATAGGCTTGTGGCAATTAGTACCTATGTTCCAAATTTTATCAAATAATCTACCAAATTGTGACCTGTACTCTGCGTACCAGGTTTACATGGACAGCCAGCCAGCCGGACGGACATATTTAAATCGACTCAGAAAGTGATTATGAGTCGATCGGTGTTACAAACATCAGCACAAATGCATAACAATGCCCTCTCCACTATTGTGGTGTGGGTATAAAACGTTGACAAAATAGCACGATCTTGATATGAATAATACGTGTCTCATGGCTGTGCGGGTGCTATTTAAATTTCTATAAAAACTCCCTAAAAGAGTAACACAACCACTGCCACAATTTTTGGCCACACCAAATAAGTCTGTCTGTCTTATACCAGCGATAAAACACATTGTAATTGTAGGCGAGTACCAATCCTTCGACCGACATTTAGGAAAAACCAAAGAAAAATGGCAAACTAGCTTCCAAATCTATTAAAAGGATAGACAGGATTATGTAAACACTTAATACATAATTTTTGGTTTTGCATTTCCTTTTTTGAACGCATATAAATAAAATTTTGTGATCAGCTGTGAAGCAAACATTCTAAACGGCGTAAAAACATAAGAGTATTGGCGGCGTCGAAGTCACATGTATGTAATTTTAACAGAGTAAAAACGGGAAAATATAAAAATACTTGGCAATACTACGCAACAAAATTTGTTAAAAAATAAAAAATTAACGCACTTAAACCTTATATATCGAAGTTTTAATAGAAATTGATCGATATATAACCACGGTGTAGTTAAATAAAGTAAAAAAAAGTAAAAAAAAAAAAAATTAAAAAATTTTTGGGAAAATTGACGTGTCCGGTGAATATGCTCAAGGCACATGATCATTTGGCGGACTGTTCGCCAATTATGCAAATGTCCGCCTTTTATGTGCAAGCCCGAAACTCTGTTCGCTGAATAGACGCTGTGCATATATATACATATACATATACATATACATATACATATACATATACATATACATATACATATACATATACATATACATATACATATACATATACATATACATATACATATACATATACATATACATATACATA
>CALSEU010000008.1:25000-40000 GCA_943735925.1 Pollenia amentaria
ATACATATACATATACATATACATATACATATACATATACATATACATATACATATACATATACATATACATATACATATACATATACATATACATATACATATACATATACATATACATATACATATACATATACATATACATATACATATACATATACATATACATATACATATACATATACATATACATATACATATACATATACATATACATATACATATACATATACATATACATATACATATACATATACATATACATATACATATACATATACATATACATATACATATACATATACATATACATATACATATACATATACATATACATATACATATACATATACATATACATATACATATACATATACATATACATATACATATACATATACATATACATATACATATACATATACATATACATATACATATACATATACAGTATACATATACATATACATATACATATACATATACATATACATATACATATACATATACATATACATATACATATACATATACATATACATATACATATACATATACATATACATATACATATACATATACATATACATATACATATACATATACATATACATATACATATACATATACATATACATATACATATACATATACATATACATATACATATACATATACATATACATATACATATACATATACATATACATATACATATACATATACATATACATATACATATACATATACATATACATATACATATACATATACATATACATATACATATACATATACATATACATATACATATACATATACATATACATATACATATACATATACATATACATATACATATACATATACATATACATATACATATACATATACATATACATATACATATACATATACATATACATATACATATACATATACATATACATATACATATACATATACATATACATATACATATACATATACATATACATATACATATACATATACATATACATATACATATACATATACATATACATATACATATACATATACATATACATATACATATACATATACATATACATATACATATACATATACATATACATATACATATACATATACATATACATATACATATACATATACATATACATATACATATACATATACATATACATATACATATACATATACATATACATATACATATACATATACATATACATATACATATACATATACATATACATATACATATACATATACATATACATATACATATACATATACATATACATATACATATACATATACATATACATATACATATACATATACATATACATATACATATACATATACATATACATATACATATACATATACATATACATATACATATACATATACATATACATATACATATACATATACATATACATATACATATACATATACATATACATATACATATACATATACATATACATATACATATACATATACATATACATATACATATACATATACATATACATATACATATACATATACATATACATATACATATACATATACATATACATATACATATACATATACATATACATATACATATACATATACATATACATATACATATACATATACATATACATATACATATACATATACATATACATATACATATACATATACATATACATATACATATACATATACATATACATATACATATACATATACATATACATATACATATACATATACATATACATATACATATACATATACATATACATATACATATACATATACATATACATATACATATACATATACATATACATATACATATACATATACATATACATATACATATACATATACATATACATATACATATACATATACATATACATATACATATACATATACATATACATATACATATACATATACATATACATATACATATACATATACATATACATATACATATACATATACATATACATATACATATACATATACATATACATATACATATACATATACATATACATATACATATACATATACATATACATATACATATACATATACATATACATATACATATACATATACATATACATATACATATACATATACATATACATATACATATACATATACATATACATATACATATACATATACATATACATATACATATACATATACATATACATATACATATACATATACATATACATATACATATACATATACATAAACATATACATATACATATACATATACATATACATATACATATACATATACATATACATATACATATACATATACATATACATATACATATACATATACATATACATATACATATACATATACATATACATATACATATACATATACATATACATATACATATACATATACATATACATATACATATACATATACATATACATATACATATACATATACATATACATATACATATACATATACATATACATATACATATACATATACATATACATATACATATACATATACATATACATATACATATACATATACATATACATATACATATACATATACATATACATATACATATACATATACATATACATATACATATACATATACATATACATATACATATACATATACATATACATATACATATACATATACATATACATATACATATACATATACATATACATATACATATACATATACATATACATATACATATACATATACATATACATATACATATACATATACATATACATATACATATACATATACATATACATATACATATACATATACATATACATATACATATACATATACATATACATATACATATACATATACATATACATATACATATACATATACATATACATATACATATACATATACATATACATATACATATACATATACATATACATATACATATACATATACATATACATATACATATACATATACATATACATATACATATACATATACATATACATATACATATACATATACATATACATATACATATACATATACATATACATATACATATACATATACATATACATATACATATACATATACATATACATATACATATACATATACATATACATATACATATACATATACATATACATATACATATACATATACATATACATATACATATACATATACATATACATATACATATACATATACATATACATATACATATACATATACATATACATATACATATACATATACATATACATATACATATACATATACATATACATATACATATACATATACATATACATATACATATACATATACATATACATATACATATACATATACATATACATATACATATACATATACATATACATATACATATACATATACATATACATATACATATACATATACATATACATATACATATACATATACATATACATATACATATACATATACATATACATATACATATACATATACATATACATATACATATACATATACATATACATATACATATACATATACATATACATATACATATACATATACATATACATATACATATACATATACATATACATATACATATACATATACATATACATATACATATACATATACATATACATATACATATACATATACATATACATATACATATACATATACATATACATATACATATACATATACATATACATATACATATACATATACATATACATATACATATACATATACATATACATATACATATACATATACATATACATATACATATACATATACATATACATATACATATACATATACATATACATATACATATACATATACATATACATATACATATACATATACATATACATATACATATACATATACATATACATATACATATACATATACATATACATATACATATACATATACATATACATATACATATACATATACATATACATATACATATACATATACATATACATATACATATACATATACATATACATATACATATACATATACATATACATATACATATACATATACATATACATATACATATACATATACATATACATATACATATACATATACATATACATATACATATACATATACATATACATATACATATACATATACATATACATATACATATACATATACATATACATATACATATACATATACATATACATATACATATACATATACATATACATATACATATACATATACATATACATATACATATACATATACATATACATATACATATACATATACATATACATATACATATACATATACATATACATATACATATACATATACATATACATATACATATACATATACATATACATATACATATACATATACATATACATATACATATACATATACATATACATATACATATACATATACATATACATATACATATACATATACATATACATATACATATACATATACATATACATATACATATACATATACATATACATATACATATACATATACATATACATATACATATACATATACATATACATATACATATACATATACATATACATATACATATACATATACATATACATATACATATACATATACATATACATATACATATACATATACATATACATATACATATACATATACATATACATATACATATACATATACATATACATATACATATACATATACATATACATATACATATACATATACATATACATATACATATACATATACATATACATATACATATACATATACATATACATATACATATACATATACATATACATATACATATACATATACATATACATATACATATACATATACATATACATATACATATACATATACATATACATATACATATACATATACATATACATATACATATACATATACATATACATATACATATACATATACATATACATATACATATACATATACATATACATATACATATACATATACATATACATATACATATACATATACATATACATATACATATACATATACATATACATATACATATACATATACATATACATATACATATACATATACATATACATATACATATACATATACATATACATATACATATACATATACATATACATATACATATACATATACATATACATATACATATACATATACATATACATATACATATACATATACATATACATATACATATACATATACATATACATATACATATACATATACATATACATATACATATACATATACATATACATATACATATACATATACATATACATATACATATACATATACATATACATATACATATACATATACATATACATATACATATACATATACATATACATATACATATACATATACATATACATATACATATACATATACATATACATATACATATACATATACATATACATATACATATACATATACATATACATATACATATACATATACATATACATATACATATACATATACATATACATATACATATACATATACATATACATATACATATACATATACATATACACATATACATATACATATACATATACATATACATATACATATACATATACATATACATATACATATACATATACATATACATATACATATACATATACATATACATATACATATACATATACATATACATATACATATACATATACATATACATATACATATACATATACATATACATATACATATACATATACATATACATATACATATACATATACATATACATATACATATACATATACATATACATATACATATACATATACATATACATATACATATACATATACATATACATATACATATACATATACATATACATATACATATACATATACATATACATATACATATACATATACATATACATATACATATACATATACATATACATATACATATACATATACATATACATATACATATACATATACATATACATATACATATACATATACATATACATATACATATACATATACATATACATATACATATACATATACATATACATATACATATACATATACATATACATATACATATACATATACATATACATATACATATACATATACATATACATATACATATACATATACATATACATATACATATACATATACATATACATATACATATACATATACATATACATATACATATACATATACATATACATATACATATACATATACATATACATATACATATACATATACATATACATATACATATACATATACATATACATATACATATACATATACATATACATATACATATACATATACATATACATATACATATACATATACATATACATATACATATACATATACATATACATATACATATACATATACATATACATATACATATACATATACATATACATATACATATACATATACATATACATATACATATACATATACATATACATATACATATACATATACATATACATATACATATACATATACATATACATATACATATACATATACATATACATATACATATACATATACATATACATATACATATACATATACATATACATATACATATACATATACATATACATATACATATACATATACATATACATATACATATACATATACATATACATATACATATACATATACATATACATATACATATACATATACATATACATATACATATACATATACATATACATATACATATACATATACATATACATATACATATACATATACATATACATATACATATACATATACATATACATATACATATACATATACATATACATATACATATACATATACATATACATATACATATACATATACATATACATATACATATACATATACATATACATATACATATACATATACATATACATATACATATACATATACATATACATATACATATACATATACATATACATATACATATACATATACATATACATATACATATACATATACATATACATATACATATACATATACATATACATATACATATACATATACATATACATATACATATACATATACATATACATATACATATACATATACATATACATATACATATACATATACATATACATATACATATACATATACATATACATATACATATACATATACATATACATATACATATACATATACATATACATATACATATACATATACATATACATATACATATACATATACATATACATATACATATACATATACATATACATATACATATACATATACATATACATATACATATACATATACATATACATATACATATACATATACATATACATATACATATACATATACATATACATATACATATACATATACATATACATATACATATACATATACATATACATATACATATACATATACATATACATATACATATACATATACATATACATATACATATACATATACATATACATATACATATACATATACATATACATATACATATACATATACATATACATATACATATACATATACATATACATATACATATACAAACTAGATTTGTTGTAATTACTTGCTATGCAAGTCTTGAGTGTCAATTAGTTTTGTTGTCAATATAATTAAAACACAATTTAATCTCTGTTCATTTTCCGTTTATTTAAACAAATCAAAAATAATTAAATAACTTTATTTAAACAAATCCAAATATAACTATAATTACAATTACTTGCTATGCAAGTCTTGAGTGTCAGTGCTGAACTAACTTTTAATCTGAAAACTAAAGAACTCTACAACTTCTAGAGGAAGAAGAAGAAGCCACGGCAAAAATGCTTATCAGCATAAACGGACTCACATTTCATGTGAACGGAATTTGCAGGTAAGAAATGCAACGTAGCGTCTGCTATGAAAAAAAGGTATTTTATTCAGTTATTTTGGGACGCGCGTGCAGCGCTAATTTTGAAGAAGTGTTTATTGTTGCAATTTTTTTATATTTCACAATAACTTTTGTTGCTGTACTTTCGTACCTTAACTGTTCCCCCCTTTAAGCATCGGACGTCCCCGTCTGATCATATCTGCTAAGAATATTGTTGATTTCAACCTTACGTTGCCTTTTGGCGAGAACGTATGCAACGCATATTATTACAATAAGAACAAAAAGAGAGGCTGAGGTGTAAAAAGTTCCTCTTACTTTCAAATGAAGGTGGATATATGGTCTAGGTTTTCAATATTTAAATCATGAAGGTATTGAAGTGATAAGATAGCGGTATGATCAGTTAAGTTAACAGTGTGAGCTATAGGAATTTCGGGGCTTTTAAAAGCAATTTTTCGGCAATTTTTGAATTCCGTTGAATTAACTTTTAAGGTATTGTCAAAAGTTATGAGGTATGTACCCGTTTGTAGGGTTTTTGTTACATTCTCGTAAATCACTTTGGAGGGTTGATTATTTATAACAACAATGCCATCGTCAATCTCTTTCAGAGGTGGCATATTATGCGCGGAATTTGTGTTACAAGTTGCCGTGTTATTATTTAATAAAGTGTCTAGGCATGAAGTATTTTCAAGGTTAAATGTTTTACAAAATGAAGTTGTAGATTTCTTTTTACAATCTTTTAACATGATATATTTGTAGCCACATTTTGCTACATCACTTACTTTAAATGACAAAATTTTATTATTATGAACGACTGGAAAAATTAATTTTTTATTACAAAATTTTATAATTTTTGGAAATTTTATCAAAAACGTAATAACATTTTCGGTTTGCAAAATCTTTAGTTTTGAATTTACAATTATCTCAGTAATGCTTACATTTAAATCTATTTCGGATTTTAAAACAAAACTTACTTCCGAGCTATCTAACAGAATGGGATTGATCATTTGGAGTTTCCCCAAGGTTATGGACAAAGCTAGGTTATCTAGTTCCCTAAGTACTGCTCTATTTCTTTCGCCTAACAAACTATAAAGGTATCCTGAATCGATTTCAGTAGCCTTAGTTTTACTTACAAGTGTGTTCACAGTCGTAGTTAATTTGTTTATTTGCGATTGCATATCGGTGTTTATGATTATCTGAGCATTACTTGCAGTAACTAATTCATCTTGTTTGCTACGCACTTCGGTAAAGTCATCGTAATCTGGCGTACCAGCTATGTATTTTAGCGCGGTTCCAAGAACGTTAATGCTACGTGCGTGCCTGTGGTGTATGCGCAGGGATTCTATTGTCTTCTCTATTTGGTCCACATCTGATTCTAGCAGTTTTCTCATGTGTGATTTTGGTAGTAGGTCCGTTAGATTTCTGGTTTCTTCTGCTATGGTAGTAAAGTTTGTCAAGTCCGTTACATGGGCCAACATTCCATAATTTTCATAGATTGCAACATTTCCGTCTGCTACAGGAATATAGTGTGAAGAAGTATAGTCCAGGATGGTGGCATAGCTAGCGAGTACAAAGACTGCAAATATTAGGATGCTGCAATGAGGAAACGAATGTTATCTTTATGCACTATTTTGTCATCAATTTTAAGAGTTGTGCCTAGATCTTGTTGGACAGTCTTTTCGACAAAAAGTTTGCTAATTTTATTCCCCAATCTCTTATTAACTTTCACAAAAACTTTATCTCCAGGATTATATGTTTTAGTTACTGTCTTTTTGTTATGATAATCAAGGTCTGATTTTTGTTTGGCAAGAATTTTCGCACGAATATTTTCTTTCAAGTTTTCTGGAATTGATTGAATTATATCTATGGGCTTATGGTTAGTAGTAGAATGGATTGTTCTATTGTATTTTGCAGTTGCCATTAAGACAAGCTCTGTAGAGTCATCTATTGCGTACTCTAGTTTTAGGCATCTTGCAATTTCCGCAAGTGTTCCGTGGAAACGCTCGACTTGGCCATTAGAGGTACTATGCATGGGTGGAGTTGCGTAAATGTTTGCTCCGAAGTTATTCTTTATTAACGATCTTATGGTTTGTGAAGTTAGTGACTTTTCGTTGTCGCAAACTATTGTTTCCGTGCCTTTGTAAAAGTTAAGTATCTCCAGAAGGGCTGGTTTAACGTCTACTATCGCTCGAGAGGGTATAGGTTTTACAATAGCGAACTTAGAAAATTTATCGAGACATGTTAAATAGAATTTCTTGTCAGTATTGTAAATATCGACATGGAGGATCTCGCCTGGGAAGGAGGGTATGGGGGTCTCAGCGATCTCATGTTTTTTTGGATGTCTTTGATATTTCGCTAGCCGACAGATTTTGCAGTTTGCTGTAATTTCTTTTAACTTTTTAGCTATATCTGGGAAAAAATAATCCTGAAGAACTTGTTTCGTATTTTCTGAAACAGAACGGTGTGCCCTATTGTGTTCATTTGTTAAAATTTCAATTTGATCACTTGCGTTAAAGATATCTGTAACAAATTTATTAGCGTACCTGAATTTTACAGAAGGGAAATTCGATATAAGAAGGTGTTGGATTTGAGCAAGGGTATGTAAATCACAATTAATCGCGTTCACTACTTCTGGGTTTATGCAGTCCTTAATAGTATTTAAAAGATCGTCAATTTCTTGATATGAAATGCGATGTCGAATGCGATTTTTAAAAAGAATTTTTGTTTCTTTATTTTGTTCTGAACCATGATTGATTAAAATCTGGTTTTTGAAACAGTTAATTGGGTTTTCGACCGCGGGAATAATTTCGGTGAGTGACATCTCACTTCCACAAGCTTGTAGTGAGCATGTAGATGTGGTATCCATTGTAATGTTAACAAATTGTCTGGAAAGGGCGTCTGCAACAATATTGTCTTTGCCGGGCTTGTAGAAAAATGTTGGCGAGTACTCTTCAATGAAAGCTCTCCAGCGCTTTAATTTAGAGTTTGGGTTTTTATCAGATATCGAAAAGGTTAGGGGTTGGTGGTCGGTGAAGATGTTTAAATTATTTACCCCGTAAAGATAGTGTCTAAGATTTTTTAAGGCCCATACGATAGCTAAAAGTTCGCGTTCGTTGGTTGCGTAGGTTTCTTCGGCGGGTGACAAGGTCCTTGAAATCATGGTAATTGGACGACCATTTTGAGAAAGAACGGCGCCAATAGCATGGGATGACGCATCAGTCGTAAGGTCAAAAGGTCTATCGAAATTTGGATAAAGGAGAAGTACATCTTCGGAAGAAAGGATATTCTTAATTTTTTTGAATGCGTGAATAGCATCAGCATCAAGGTCAATTTTAACTTGCTTCGAATGTTTTGTCCCCACATGACCATTTTCTCCACGTAAATATTTAGTCAGAGGTTTCGCTATAGCCGCATAGTCTTTAACGAATTTTCTATAATAACCGGCCAACCCTAGAAATGACCTTAAGCTCCTTAAGGTTGTTGGCGTTTCGTAGTTGACTATGGTTTCAATTTTCTTTGGACACGTTCTGATACCGTCGGTTGAAACGACAAAGCCCAAATACTCGACAGAGGTTTTAAAGAATTTGGACTTTTCTAAAGAAACTCTCATGTTAGCATGGTAAAGTTTTAGTAAGATGTTTTGGATGTCATCTATATGCTTCTGCTCAGAGTCAGAAAATATGATGATATCATCGATATAAACGTGACATGACTTTCCGATTTCATCACGTAAAACATCATCGATGGCACGCTGAAAAATGCTCGGGGCGTTTTTTAATCCAAATGGTAAACGACAGAACTCGTATTTACCATTATTCACGCTGAAAGCAGTTTTTTTCCGGTCGTGTTCGGCCAAGTTAATCTGGTGGAAGCCACTTTTTAAGTCCAAGGTTGTAAAGAACTTAGATTTGCCAAGATTTGAAAGTATAACAGACGGATCAGGTATAGGATATTTATCAGGGATAGTTTTAGAATTAAGTTTAGTGTAGTCGAACACGAGGCGTTTATTGGGCTTGCCCAATTCGTCTGTGCCTTTCTTGTCGACAACCCAAACAGGGCTGTTATAGGGAGATCGGGATGGCTTTATAATGCCATTTTTTAAAAGTTCCTTAACCTCTTTATTGACAAATTCTATCATCGAAATGGGGTAGGATTGGTATTTAGAATATATGGGCTCCTGATCTTTTGTTTTAATTGTTGCGGAAATTTTCGTGTTAAAGGGTAAGGCTTCATTCGGGTTAGCGAAAACACCAGCATTTTCGTTTATTATTTGGAAAAATTTCTTTTCTACATTTTTTGGGATAGAGACATTTTCTATTAAAGAATTCACTGCATCTAGCTTAAGATATTTCAATTTTTCTTCGCCGCCGTTATAATAAATCATGTCTTTTTCTGTGTTAATCACGCCCTTTATGCTTTTTATGAAGCTAAAACCTATGATACCGTCAAATAGAGACAGGTTCGGTAAAATAAAAAATGTTTCAGTATGATTTAGGACATTTACTAGTGTTTTGTTGTTGATTGTATCAGCACCATGAATGGATTTGACTAAAAATGGTTTTTCGACTTCTTTAATGTTTTTTAATCCGTTAATATTGGTGATATAACTTTTAGAGGCACCAGTGTCGATTAAAAGTTTAATGTTTTTGCCACCTATCATTCGCTCAATGTAGGGGAGAACTGACCCTCCCTTAAAAAATTAATCTCATCTTCGAAAGGTGGATCAGAAAAAGTAGGGTTTTCATACGGCTCTTGGTTACCAGAGAAGTTTGGCTCATCGCCGTAGTCATGTGTTTCCAAGGTTTCGAGACCTTCGTTTTGCAACATCTCTTGGCCAAGGTGGTTAATCCTTTGGACCTTCTGAGGGACCTGTCTTTCGGATGTTAAACCTCGCTTTTGTGTTTGAAAACCCTGAAAGTTGTTTGTTCGCACCGTACGCATGCTTACATCAGTGTCCAGGGATTGGGATACTGGTTGAGAGTCACTAGCTTGTTGGCCTACAGGCTGAAAAGGATTTTGGGCGAAATTTCGGAAATTCGAATTTGCAACATTATGGCGTTGTGATTGGTTAGATGCCTGTTGAGGGCGATTTTGATAAAATGGAGTAGTTTGTTGACCGACAAAGTTTTGCGGAGGCTGAGAGTAGTTATTTTGCTGACCAAAGGAGTTCTGTTTAACATGCTGTATGTTTTGTCTTAAGGCTGTGTGTGTTGAGGGACTCATTAAAGCCTTGTTTAAACCATTACTGTAAATGGCAGCAAAATGATAGCGGTTTTGATTTGCTTCTAGCTCTTGTGCTAGTGCCAGAGCTGATGGCAAGTCTGCAGGCTTGCACGAAAACAAGGTGTCACATAAGGGCTTCCTAACTCCCGAAACAAAGACACGCAAAGCCTGTTCACGGTATTTTTGGTTCAGTGACTGAATCAAATTGGCATCTCCTTCATTCGACATTATAATTTTGTTCACGATCGCGGTTAACTTACGCTCTACTTCGTCGTAAAATTGGATAATAGTTTTCTGTCCCTGTCTTAAAGTGGAGAGCTCTTGCTCTAATGTAAAGATGGATTTTTTATCCATGTAAGTAAAATCAAGCCGTGCTATAATAGCCTTAAAGTTAAGGACTGTGTTATAAGTGCTTAACGCAGCATCTGCGTTACCCACGACTTTGTTTCTCAGAATAGCTACCGCCTGGTAGTACTTTGAGCTTCCTACATAAGGTTCAAATAATTTATGGGCTGTTGTGGCGGCCTGACGCCAAGAGACATATCTGGTGGGGTCGCCTTTAAATTCTGGGACAGATTTAATTATATCTAGAGTTTCCTCACACGTCTTATTGGGTACTATTTCTATTTCCTTATATGCTTCTACGGCAGAAGGTGGCTCTAAGGATTGGAGTCGCCTAGTAAGGTCGGCAATAGTTGCTTCAAAGCTTTCTTTTGTTCTTTGGACTGCTTGTTGGATAGCAGTGTCCAAGAGAACTTGCAAATTTTCAGAATTCATTTCCTCTTTGTTCTCAATTCTTTTTTCAGAAATTAATAGTGATTGTAGCCTAGCTAAAATAACGTCAAACTCTTCAGGATCTTCCTGTGGTCTTGACATGAACTCTAGGGAAAAACCAAAGATCAACTCAGAATTCTTTTCACGTAAATTTCACTTTAAATTGCAAAGGTAATAACTGTTACAATAATAAAAATAAAAAATTTTTACGAAATTTCAAAAATTTAGATCCGATTTGTTTTTTTTTTAAAAAAAAAATTTTATAAAAAATAATAGATAGCAATCAATAGTAATAATAAAAAATAGAATTCTTACAAATAAATCATCACGGCTTTGGCTCCTTCTGGTTCTAAATGCAACTTTTCTGGCTGGAATGTAACTGCTCAAGACTCGGCTTCACTAAGGGTCCTTTGCAACTGCTCACGGCTTGGCTTTTCTAAGTTGTTGATTGATGGATTAGTTTTTGTTATATTTTTTGCTTTTTGGTGATGAATGCTTTTTATATTTTTAAGAATTGTATTAGGTTTTTAGCACCAGTATGGTAGTAATTTTTTAAATTTTCAATAAGCAATGTAATTTTTATTCACAAGTATGGTGAATGTCTTTGTTGTTTAAATTTTAATTTTTTCTTAAACACTGTTTTTTATTATAAAAAAGTTATTTTTCTTTTCACTTCAATGATGACTTAGTTTTTATCTGCTCACTGTATGGTGATTGTCTTTGTTGTTTAAATTTTAATTTTTTTTAAACACTGTTTTTTATTATAAAAGGTTATTTTTCTTTTCACTTCAATGGTGACTTAGTTTTTATCTGCTCACTGTATGGTGATTGTCTTTGTTGTTTAAATTTTAATTTTTTTTAAACACTGTTTTTTATTATAAAAGGTTATTTTTCTTTTCACTTCAATGGTGACTGTTTTTTTCCCGTTGGGCGCCAATTAGTT
>CALSEU010000008.1:45000-54000 GCA_943735925.1 Pollenia amentaria
ATATGTATATGTATATGTATATGTATATGTATATGTATATGTATATGTATATGTATATGTATATGTATATGTATATGTATATGTATATGTATATGTATATGTATATGTATATGTATATGTATATGTATATGTATATGTATATGTATATGTATATGTATATGTATATGTATATGTATATGTATATGTATATGTATATGTATATGTATATGTATATGTATATGTATATGTATATGTATATGTATATGTATATGTATATGTATATGTATATGTATATGTATATGTATATGTATATGTATATGTATATGTATATGTATATGTATATGTATATGTATATGTATATGTATATGTATATGTATATGTATATGTATATGTATATGTATATGTATATGTATATGTATATGTATCTGTATATGTATATGTATATGTATATGTATATGTATATGTATATGTATATGTATATGTATATGTATATGTATATGTATATGTATATGTATATGTATATGTATATGTATATGTATATGTATATGTATATGTATATGTATATGTATATGTATATGTATATGTATATGTATATGTATATGTATATGTATATGTATATGTATATGTATATGTATATGTATATGTATATGTATATGTATATGTATATGTATATGTATATGTATATGTATATGTATATGTATATGTATATGTATATGTATATGTATATGTATATGTATATGTATATGTATATGTATATGTATATGTATATGTATATGTATATGTATATGTATATGTATATGTATATGTATATGTATATGTATATGTATATGTATATGTATATGTATATGTATATGTATATGTATATGTATATGTATATGTATATGTATATGTATATGTATATGTATATGTATATGTATATGTATATGTATATGTATATGTATATGTATATGTATATGTATATGTATATGTATATGTATATGTATATGTATATGTATATGTATATGTATATGTATATGTATATGTATATGTATATGTATATGTATATGTATATGTATATGTATATGTATATGTATATGTATATGTATATGTATATGTATATGTATATGTATATGTATATGTATATGTATATGTATATGTATATGTATATGTATATGTATATGTATATGTATATGTATATGTATATGTATATGTATATGTATATGTATATGTATATGTATATGTATATGTATATGTATATGTATATGTATATGTATATGTATATGTATATGTATATGTATATGTATATGTATATGTATATGTATATGTATATGTATATGTATATGTATATGTATATGTATATGTATATGTATATGTATATGTATATGTATATGTATATGTATATGTATATGTATATGTATATGTATATGTATATGTATATGTATATGTATATGTATATGTATATGTATATGTATATGTATATGTATATGTATATGTATATGTATATGTATATGTATATGTATATGTATATGTATATGTATATGTATATGTATATGTATATGTATATGTATATGTATATGTATATGTATATGTATATGTATATGTATATGTATATGTATATGTATATGTATATGTATATGTATATGTATATGTATATGTATATGTATATGTATATGTATATGTATATGTATATGTATATGTATATGTATATGTATATGTATATGTATATGTATATGTATATGTATATGTATATGTATATGTATATGTATATGTATATGTATATGTATATGTATATGTATATGTATATGTATATGTATATGTATATGTATATGTATATGTATATGTATATGTATATGTATATGTATATGTATATGTATATGTATATGTATATGTATATGTATATGTATATGTATATGTATATGTATATGTATATGTATATGTATATGTATATGTATATGTATATGTATATGTATATGTATATGTATATGTATATGTATATGTATATGTATATGTATATGTATATGTATATGTATATGTATATGTATATGTATATGTATATGTATATGTATATGTATATGTATATGTATATGTATATGTATATGTATATGTATATGTATATGTATATGTATATGTATATGTATATGTATATGTATATGTATATGTATATGTATATGTATATGTATATGTATATGTATATGTATATGTATATGTATATGTATATGTATATGTATATGTATATGTATATGTATATGTATATGTATATGTATATGTATATGTATATGTATATGTATATGTATATGTATATGTATATGTATATGTATATGTATATGTATATGTATATGTATATGTATATGTATATGTATATGTATATGTATATGTATATGTATATGTATATGTATATGTATATGTATATGTATATGTATATGTATATGTATATGTATATGTATATGTATATGTATATGTATATGTATATGTATATGTATATGTATATGTATATGTATATGTATATGTATATGTATATGTATATGTATATGTATATGTATATGTATATGTATATGTATATGTATATGTATATGTATATGTATATGTATATGTATATGTATATGTATATGTATATGTATATGTATATGTATATGTATATGTATATGTATATGTATATGTATATGTATATGTATATGTATATGTATATGTATATGTATATGTATATGTATATGTATATGTATATGTATATGTATATGTATATGTATATGTATATGTATATGTATATGTATATGTATATGTATATGTATATGTATATGTATATGTATATGTATATGTATATGTATATGTATATGTATATGTATATGTATATGTATAGTGTATATGTATATGTATATGTATATGTATATGTATATGTATATGTATATGTATATGTATATGTATATGTATATGTATTTGTATATGTATATGTATATGTATATGTATATGTATATGTATATGTATATGTATATGTATATGTATATGTATATGTATATGTTTATGTATATGTATGTATATGTATATGTATATGTATATGTATATGTATATGTATATGTATATGTATATGTATATGTATATGTATATGTATATGTATATGTATATGTATATGTATATGTATATGTATATGTATATGTATATGTATATGTATATGTATATGTATATGTATATGTATATGTATATGTATATGTATATGTATATGTATATGTATATGTATATGTATATGTATATGTATATGTATATGTATATGTATATGTATATGTATATGTATATGTATATGTATATGTATATGTATATGTATATGTATATGTATATGTATATGTATATGTATATGTATATGTATATGTATATGTATATGTATATGTATATGTATATGTATATGTATATGTATATGTATATGTATATGTATATGTATATGTATATGTATATGTATATGTATATGTATATGTATATGTATATGTATATGTATATGTATATGTATATGTATATGTATATGTATATGTATATGTATATGTATATGTATATGTATATGTATATGTATATGTATATGTATATGTATATGTATATGTATATGTATATGTATATGTATATGTATATGTATATGTATATGTATATGTATATGTATATGTATATGTATATGTATATGTATATGTATATGTATATGTATATGTATATGTATATGTATATGTATATGTATATGTATATGTATATGTATATGTATATGTATATGTATATGTATATGTATATGTATATGTATATGTATATGTATATGTATATGTATATGTATATGTATATGTATATGTATATGTATATGTATATGTATATGTATATGTATATGTATATGTATATGTATATGTATATGTATATGTATATGTATATGTATATGTATATGTATATGTATATGTATATGTATATGTATATGTATATGTATATGTATATGTATATGTATATGTATATGTATATGTATATGTATATGTATATGTATATGTATATGTATATGTATATGTATATGTATATGTATATGTATATGTATATGTATATGTATATGTATATGTATATGTATATGTATATGTATATGTATATGTATATGTATATGTATATGTATATGTATATGTATATGTATATGTATATGTATATGTATATGTATATGTATATGTATATGTATATGTATATGTATATGTATATGTATATGTATATGTATATGTATATGTATATGTATATGTATATGTATATGTATATGTATATGTATATGTATATGTATATGTATATGTATATGTATATGTATATGTATATGTATATGTATATGTATATGTATATGTATATGTATATGTATATGTATATGTATATGTATATGTATATGTATATGTATATGTATATGTATATGTATATGTATATGTATATGTATATGTATATGTATATGTATATGTATATGTATATGTATATGTATATGTATATGTATATGTATATGTATATGTATATGTATATGTATATGTATATGTATATGTATATGTATATGTATATGTATATGTATATGTATATGTATATGTATATGTATATGTATATGTATATGTATATGTATATGTATATGTATATGTATATGTATATGTATATGTATATGTATATGTATATGTATATGTATATGTATATGTATATGTATATGTATATGTATATGTATATGTATATGTATATGTATATGTATATGTATATGTATATGTATATGTATATGTATATGTATATGTATATGTATATGTATATGTATATGTATATGTATATGTATATGTATATGTATATGTATATGTATATGTATATGTATATGTATATGTATATGTATATGTATATGTATATGTATATGTATATGTATATGTATATGTATATGTATATGTATATGTATATGTATATGTATATGTATATGTATATGTATATGTATATGTATATGTATATGTATATGTATATGTATATGTATATGTATATGTATATGTATATGTATATGTATATGTATATGTATATGTATATGTATATGTATATGTATATGTATATGTATATGTATATGTATATGTATATGTATATGTATATGTATATGTATATGTATATGTATATGTATATGTATATGTATATGTATATGTATATGTATATGTATATGTATATGTATATGTATATGTATATGTATATGTATATGTATATGTATATGTATATGTATATGTATATGTATATGTATATGTATATGTATATGTATATGTATATGTATATGTATATGTATATGTATATGTATATGTATATGTATATGTATATGTATATGTATATGTATATGTATATGTATATGTATATGTATATGTATATGTATATGTATATGTATATGTATATGTATATGTATATGTATATGTATATGTATATGTATATGTATATGTATATGTATATGTATATGTATATGTATATGTATATGTATATGTATATGTATATGTATATGTATATGTATATGTATATGTATATGTATATGTATATGTATATGTATATGTATATGTATATGTATATGTATATGTATATGTATATGTATATGTATATGTATATGTATATGTATATGTATATGTATATGTATATGTATATGTATATGTATATGTATATGTATATGTATATGTATATGTATATGTATATGTATATGTATATGTATATGTATATGTATATGTATATGTATATGTATATGTATATGTATATGTATATGTATATGTATATGTATATGTATATGTATATGTATATGTATATGTATATGTATATGTATATGTATATGTATATGTATATGTATATGTATATGTATATGTATATGTATATGTATATGTATATGTATATGTATATGTATATGTATATGTATATGTATATGTATATGTATATGTATATGTATATGTATATGTATATGTATATGTATATGTATATGTATATGTATATGTATATGTATATGTATATGTATATGTATATGTATATGTATATGTATATGTATATGTATATGTATATGTATATGTATATGTATATGTATATGTATATGTATATGTATATGTATATGTATATGTATATGTATATGTATATGTATATGTATATTATATGTATATGTATATGTATATGTATATGTATATGTATATGTATATGTATATGTATATGTATATGTATATGTATATGTATATGTATATGTATATGTATATGTATATGTATATGTATATGTATATGTATATGTATATGTATATGTATATGTATATGTATATGTATATGTATATGTATATGTATATGTATATGTATATGTATATGTATATGTATATGTATATGTATATGTATATGTATATGTATATGTATATGTATATGTATATGTATATGTATATGTATATGTATATGTATATGTATATGTATATGTATATGTATATGTATATGTATATGTATATGTATATGTATATGTATATGTATATGTATATGTATATGTATATGTATATGTATATGTATATGTATATGTATATGTATATGTATATGTATATGTATATGTATATGTATATGTATATGTATATGTATATGTATATGTATATGTATATGTATATGTATATGTATATGTATATGTATATGTATATGTATATGTATATGTATATGTATATGTATAGTATGTATATGTAT
Source organism: Pollenia amentaria (assembly GCA_943735925.1). Taxonomy (NCBI): domain Eukaryota; kingdom Metazoa; phylum Arthropoda; class Insecta; order Diptera; family Polleniidae; genus Pollenia; species Pollenia amentaria. The sequence continues at coordinate 51,616 of CALSEU010000008.1, forward strand.
ATGTATATGTATAATATGTATATGTATATGTATATGTATATGTATATGTATATGTATATGTATATGTATATGTATATGTATATGTATATGTATATGTATATGTATATGTATATGTATATGTATATGTATATGTATATGTATATGTATATGTATATCGTTACCTTAATATAAAAAGGCCCCAACTCATCAAAAACACTTTTTACAGGAGAAGGAAAAAACTTAATAAAAGCTGAAATAATATAGCTACACAACCATTGTCAAAAAACATCTTTATTAAAATTAAACGAGGAATTCAGATTGAAATACATAATATGTATTTCTTTCGAAAAATTGTGTGTATGAGTTAGGCCTTTTTTTCTTTAGAAAAATTGTGTGTATGAGTTAGGGCTTTTTGTATTCTGCTTATAACTTCTTTATTTTTAATCTAATTTGCTTGAAATTTTAATAGAATGTGTATTAGCAACCATTCTACAATAATCAATAAAAAAACGGATTTCCAAAAATAATGAGTTGGGGCCTTTTTATATTAAGGTAACGATATGTATATGTATATGTATATGTATATGTATATGTATATGTATATGTATATGTATATGTATATGTATATGTATATGTATATGTATATGTATATGTATATGTATATGTATATGTATATGTATATGTATATGTATATGTATATGTATATGTATATGTATATGTATATGTATATGTATATGTATATGTATATGTATATGTATATGTATATGTATATGTATATGTATATGTATATGTATATGTATATGTATATGTATATGTATATGTATATGTATATGTATATGTATATGTATATGTATATGTATATGTATATGTATATGTATATGTATATGTATATGTATATGTATATGTATATGTATATGTATATGTATATGTATATGTATATGTATATGTATATGTATATGTATATGTATATGTATATGTATATGTATATGTATATGTATATGTATATGTATATGTATATGTATATGTATATGTATATGTATATGTATATGTATATGTATATGTATATGTATATGTATATGTATATGTATATGTATATGTATATGTATATGTATATGTATATGTATATGTATATGTATATGTATATGTATATGTATATGTATATGTATATGTATATGTATATGTATATGTATATGTATATGTATATGTATATGTATATGTATATGTATATGTATATGTATATGTATATGTATATGTATATGTATATGTATATGTATATGTATATGTATATGTATATGTATATGTATATGTATATGTATATGTATATGTATATGTATATGTATATGTATATGTATATGTATATGTATATGTATATGTATATGTATATGTATATGTATATGTATATGTATATGTATATGTATATGTATATGTATATGTATATGTATATGTATATGTATATGTATATGTATATGTATATGTATATGTATATGTATATGTATATGTATATGTATATGTATATGTATATGTATATGTATATGTATATGTATATGTATATGTATATGTATATGTATATGTATATGTATATGTATATGTATATGTATATGTATATGTATATGTATATGTATATGTATATGTATATGTATATGTATATGTATATGTATATGTATATGTATATGTATATGTATATGTATATGTATATGTATATGTATATGTATATGTATATGTATATGTATATGTATATGTATATGTATATGTATATGTATATGTATATGTATATGTATATGTATATGTATATGTATATGTATATGTATATGTATATGTATATGTATATGTATATGTATATGTATATGTATATGTATATGTATATGTATATGTATATGTATATGTATATGTATATGTATATGTATATGTATATGTATATGTATATGTATATGTATATGTATATGTATATGTATATGTATATGTATATGTATATGTATATGTATATGTATATGTATATGTATATGTATATGTATATGTATATGTATATGTATATGTATATGTATATGTATATGTATATGTATATGTATATGTATATGTATATGTATATGTATATGTGAAGGAGGTGGAAATCTTACATAGATTCCCGTTGTCCTGGGATATGTCGGATTCTTACCGACTAAAACCACCCCCCTTCTTCGCCGCCACTCCCTACGGGACTGCCATTCCAGGTATTACGTCGCAGGGTGGGGAAAGACTCAGTTGGTCATTTCATCCGTGTTTCTAGAGTTCTTTCTTTCTTGCTCCTCTTCTCGTAGCTTGAGTAGAATTATTTTGACATAGCTACATATACTCTTCCAGTTATCATGGCTTTCTGTCATTGTGTGGATTATATTATGCGGGTGTATATCCCGACCAACCTCTCGCTCC
>CALSEU010000009.1:5000-52000 GCA_943735925.1 Pollenia amentaria
ATATGTATATGTATATGTATATGTATATGTATATGTATATGTATATGTATATGTATATGTATATGTATATGTATATGTATATGTATATGTATATGTATATGTATATGTATATGTATATGTATATGTATATGTATATGTATATGTATATGTATATGTATATGTATATGTATATGTATATGTATATGTATATGTATATGTATATGTATATGTATATGTATATGTATATGTATATGTATATGTATATGTATATGTATATGTATATGTATATGTATATGTATATGTATATGTATATGTATATGTATATGTATATGTATATGTATATGTATATGTATATGTATATGTATATGTATATGTATATGTATATGTATATGTATATGTATATGTATATGTATATGTATATGTATATGTATATGTATATGTATATGTATATGTATATGTATATGTATATGTATATGTATATGTATATGTATATGTATATGTATATGTATATGTATATGTATATGTATATGTATATGTATATGTATATGTATATGTATATGTATATGTATATGTATATGTATATGTATATGTATATGTATATGTATATGTATATGTATATGTATATGTATATGTATATGTATATGTATATGTATATGTATATGTATATGTATATGTATATGTATATGTATATGTATATGTATATGTATATGTATATGTATATGTATATGTATATGTATATGTATATGTATATGTATATGTATATGTATATGTATATGTATATGTATATGTATATGTATATGTATATGTATATGTATATGTATATGTATATGTATATGTATATGTATATGTATATGTATATGTATATGTATATGTATATGTATATGTATATGTATATGTATATGTATATGTATATGTATATGTATATGTATATGTATATGTATATGTATATGTATATGTATATGTATATGTATATGTATATGTATATGTATATGTATATGTATATGTATATGTATATGTATATGTATATGTATATGTATATGTATATGTATATGTATATGTATATGTATATGTATATGTATATGTATATGTATATGTATATGTATATGTATATGTATATGTATATGTATATGTATATGTATATGTATATGTATATGTATATGTATATGTATATGTATATGTATATGTATATGTATATGTATATGTATATGTATATGTATATGTATATGTATATGTATATGTATATGTATATGTATATGTATATGTATATGTATATGTATATGTATATGTATATGTATATGTATATGTATATGTATATGTATATGTATATGTATATGTATATGTATATGTATATGTATATGTATATGTATATGTATATGTATATGTATATGTATATGTATATGTATATGTATATGTATATGTATATGTATATGTATATGTATATGTATATGTATATGTATATGTATATGTATATGTATATGTATATGTATATGTATATGTATATGTATATGTATATGTATATGTATATGTATATGTATATGTATATGTATATGTATATGTATATGTATATGTATATGTATATGTATATGTATATGTATATGTATATGTATATGTATATGTATATGTATATGTATATGTATATGTATATGTATATGTATATGTATATGTATATGTATATGTATATGTATATGTATATGTATATGTATATGTATATGTATATGTATATGTATATGTATATGTATATGTATATGTATATGTATATGTATATGTATATGTATATGTATATGTATATGTATATGTATATGTATATGTATATGTATATGTATATGTATATGTATATGTATATGTATATGTATATGTATATGTATATGTATATGTATATGTATATGTATATGTATATGTATATGTATATGTATATGTATATGTATATGTATATGTATATGTATATGTATATGTATATGTATATGTATATGTATATGTATATGTATATGTATATGTATATGTATATGTATATGTATATGTATATGTATATGTATATGTATATGTATATGTATATGTATATGTATATGTATATGTATATGTATATGTATATGTATATGTATATGTATATGTATATGTATATGTATATGTATATGTATATGTATATGTATATGTATATGTATATGTATATGTATATGTATATGTATATGTATATGTATATGTATATGTATATGTATATGTATATGTATATGTATATGTATATGTATATGTATATGTATATGTATATGTATATGTATATGTATATGTATATGTATATGTATATGTATATGTATATGTATATGTATATGTATATGTATATGTATATGTATATGTATATGTATATGTATATGTATATGTATATGTATATGTATATGTATATGTATATGTATATGTATATGTATATGTATATGTATATGTATATGTATATGTATATGTATATGTATATGTATATGTATATGTATATGTATATGTATATGTATATGTATATGTATATGTATATGTATATGTATATGTATATGTATATGTATATGTATATGTATATGTATATGTATATGTATATGTATATGTATATGTATATGTATATGTATATGTATATGTATATGTATATGTATATGTATATGTATATGTATATGTATATGTATATGTATATGTATATGTATATGTATATGTATATGTATATGTATATGTAGATGTATATGTATATGTATATGTATATGTATATGTATATGTATAGGTATATGTATATGTATATGTATATGTATATGTATATGTATATGTATATGTATATGTATATGTATATGTATATGTATATGTATATGTATATGTATATGTATATGTATATGTATATGTATATGTATATGTATATGTATATGTATATGTATATGTATATGTATATGTATATGTATATGTATATGTATATGTATATGTAGATGGTATAGGTAGATGTATATGTAGGTGTAGATGTATATGTATAGGTATATGGATATGTATAATATGTATATGTATATGTATATGTATATGTATATGTATATGTATATGTATATGTATATGTATATGTATATGTATATGTATATGTATATGTATATGTATATGTATATGTATATGTATATGTATATGTATATGTATATGTATATGTATATGTATATGTATATGTATATGTATATGTATATGTATATGTATATGTATATGTATATGTATATGTATATGTATATGTATATGTATATGTATATGTATATGTATATGTATATGTATATGTATATGTATATGTATATGTATATGTATATGTATATGTATATGTATATGTATATGTATATGTATATGTATATGTATATGTATATGTATATGTATATGTATATGTATATGTATATGTATATGTATATGTATATGTATATGTATATGTATATGTATATGTATATGTATATGTATATGTATATGTATATGTATATGTATATGTATATGTATATGTATATGTATATGTATATGTATATGTATATGTATATGTATATGTATATGTATATGTATATGTATATGTATATGTATATGTATATGTATATGTATATGTATATGTATATGTATATGTATATGTATATGTATATGTATATGTATATGTATATGTATATGTATATGTATATGTATATGTATATGTATATGTATATGTATATGTATATGTATATGTATATGTATATGTATATGTATATGTATATGTATATGTATATGTATATGTATATGTATATGTATATGTATATGTATATGTATATGTATATGTATATGTATATGTATATGTATATGTATATGTATATGTATATGTATATGTATATGTATATGTATATGTATATGTATATGTATATGTATATGTATATGTATATGTATATGTATATGTATATGTATATGTATATGTATATGTATATGTATATGTATATGTATATGTATATGTATATGTATATGTATATGTATATGTATATGTATATGTATATGTATATGTATATGTATATGTATATGTATATGTATATGTATATGTATATGTATATGTATATGTATATGTATATGTATATGTATATGTATATGTATATGTATATGTATATGTATATGTATATGTATATGTATATGTATATGTATATGTATATGTATATGTATATGTATATGTATATGTATATGTATATGTATATGTATATGTATATGTATATGTATATGTATATGTATATGTATATGTATATGTATATGTATATGTATATGTATATGTATATGTATATGTATATGTATATGTATATGTATATGTATATGTATATGTATATGTATATGTATATGTATATGTATATGTATATGTATATGTATATGTATATGTATATGTATATGTATATGTATATGTATATGTATATGTATATGTATATGTATATGTATATGTATATGTATATGTATATGTATATGTATATGTATATGTATATGTATATGTATATGTATATGTATATGTATATGTATATGTATATGTATATGTATATGTATATGTATATGTATATGTATATGTATATGTATATGTATATGTATATGTATATGTATATGTATATGTATATGTATATGTATATGTATATGTATATGTATATGTATATGTATATGTATATGTATATGTATATGTATATGTATATGTATATGTATATGTATATGTATATGTATATGTATATGTATATGTATATGTATATGTATATGTATATGTATATGTATATGTATATGTATATGTATATGTATATGTATATGTATATGTATATGTATATGTATATGTATATGTATATGTATATGTATATGTATATGTATATGTATATGTATATGTATATGTATATGTATATGTATATGTATATGTATATGTATATGTATATGTATATGTATATGTATATGTATATGTATATGTATATGTATATGTATATGTATATGTATATGTATATGTATATGTATATGTATATGTATATGTATATGTATATGTATATGTATATGTATATGTATATGTATATGTATATGTATATGTATATGTATATGTATATGTATATGTATATGTATATGTATATGTATATGTATATGTATATGTATATGTATATGTATATGTATATGTATATGTATATGTATATGTATATGTATATGTATATGTATATGTATATGTATATGTATATGTATATGTATATGTATATGTATATGTATATGTATATGTATATGTATATGTATATGTATATGTATATGTATATGTATATGTATATGTATATGTATATGTATATGTATATGTATATGTATATGTATATGTATATGTATATGTATATGTATATGTATATGTATATGTATATGTATATGTATATGTATATGTATATGTATATGTATATGTATATGTATATGTATATGTATATGTATATGTATATGTATATGTATATGTATATGTATATGTATATGTATATGTATATGTATATGTATATGTATATGTATATGTATATGTATATGTATATGTATATGTATATGTATATGTATATGTATATGTATATGTATATGTATATGTATATGTATATGTATATGTATATGTATATGTATATGTATATGTATATGTATATGTATATGTATATGTATATGTATATGTATATGTATATGTATATGTATATGTATATGTATATGTATATGTATATGTATATGTATATGTATATGTATATGTATATGTATATGTATATGTATATGTATATGTATATGTATATGTATATGTATATGTATATGTATATGTATATGTATATGTATATGTATATGTATATGTATATGTATATGTATATGTATATGTATATGTATATGTATATGTATATGTATATGTATATGTATATGTATATGTATATGTATATGTATATGTATATGTATATGTATATGTATATGTATATGTATATGTATATGTATATGTATATGTATATGTATATGTATATGTATATGTATATGTATATGTATATGTATATGTATATGTATATGTATATGTATATGTATATGTATATGTATATGTATATGTATATGTATATGTATATGTATATGTATATGTATATGTATATGTATATGTATATGTATATGTATATGTATATGTATATGTATATGTATATGTATATGTATATGTATATGTATATGTATATGTATATGTATATGTATATGTATATGTATATGTATATGTATATGTATATGTATATGTATATGTATATGTATATGTATATGTATATGTATATGTATATGTATATGTATATGTATATGTATATGTATATGTATATGTATATGTATATGTATATGTATATGTATATGTATATGTATATGTATATGTATATGTATATGTATATGTATATGTATATGTATATGTATATGTATATGTATATGTATATGTATATGTATATGTATATGTATATGTATATGTATATGTATATGTATATGTATATGTATATGTATATGTATATGTATATGTATATGTATATGTATATGTATATGTATATGTATATGTATATGTATATGTATATGTATATGTATATGTATATGTATATGTATATGTATATGTATATGTATATGTATATGTATATGTATATGTATATGTATATGTATATGTATATGTATATGTATATGTATATGTATATGTATATGTATATGTATATGTATATGTATATGTATATGTATATGTATATGTATATGTATATGTATATGTATATGTATATGTATATGTATATGTATATGTATATGTATATGTATATGTATATGTATATGTATATGTATATGTATATGTATATGTATATGTATATGTATATGTATATGTATATGTATATGTATATGTATATGTATATGTATATGTATATGTATATGTATATGTATATGTATATGTATATGTATATGTATATGTATATGTATATGTATATGTATATGTATATGTATATGTATATGTATATGTATATGTATATGTATATGTATATGTATATGTATATGTATATGTATATGTATATGTATATGTATATGTTTTTTTTTTTTTTTTTTTTTTTTTTTTTTTTTGTGTGTAGGTAGGTGAAAATCTTCCATCAGATACCCAGGTACTTTTCCCCCTGAGTTATGTCGGATTCCTACCGACTAAAAACACCACCTTTCTCTTCCCTCAGCCCTGCGGAACTGTCTGTTATGATATTCCTTCGCAGGGTCGGATTGACTTAATTAGTCTCTGCTTCTACCTGCAACAGCATCTTTCTGTGCTTCTCTTCCTCCCTCAGCTTTCTGTGAACTTCCTTGACTAGAGAGCAGGTCGCATCCCAGTTATCTTTCTTTCTAGTCATCACTTCTATTATGTTTTCAGGATTTATACTCTGTCCCATTAGATCCTCTGCGTGCCTACGCTCGTTTTCAAATCTTGGACATCGAAATATTGCGTGTTCTGCATCCTCTACTTGGTTTGCGCAAGAGGGACAGTTGGGTGACGTGTCGAGTCCAAACTTGTGCAGATATTTTCTGTACCCTCCATGCCCCGTGAGGAATTGCGTTAGGTGGTAGTTCACCTCGCCGTGCTTCCTCTTTAGCCAAGACTCTATTTTCGGTATAAGTCGAAAAGTCCATCTCCCTTTTCCACTTTCTTCCCATCTCTTCTGCCATGCCTGCATGGTTTTCAGCCTCTCCATGTTTGGAATCTCATTCGCATTTGGTGGACTTAATCTTTTGCGTTCATACACGCGTTTTGCCTCGTCTGCCATCATGTCAATTGGGATTATTCCCGCTATAACGTAAGCTGCGTCGTCCGATGTCGTTCTATATGCGCTGCTTACTCTTAAGGCGCATAATCTGTATACGGAGTTTAGTTTGGCCGCTACCGATTTGACCTTAAGGGCTTCCGACCATATTGGGGCCGCGTATAAAATTGTTGATTTTACCACTGTAGAGATTAGTTTTCTCTTCCCGTGCCTAGGTCCCCCTACGTTTGGCAACATCCTAGACAAAGCTACCACTATGTTCGATGCCTTAGTGCATATTTTTTCAATATGCGGTCTGAACTTTAGTTTGTCATCTATTACAACTCCTAGGTACGTAAGTTGCTGCTGTGACTCTATGATGTGTTGTCCTATTCTTATTTTTATTTTCTCTCTTTTTCGACGACTACTTATTAGTAGTGCTTCTGTTTTATGTTCTGCTAGTTCCAAGCCGCTAGACTTCATCCATGACCTGATAGCATACACCGTTTCATTCGCCAGTAGTTCGACTTCGTCCACATACCTAGCAGTGACTACGATCACGATGTCGTCTGCGAAGCATACTGTTTTTGCCCCCTCCGGTATGTTAAGGTTCAATACCCCATTGTACATAATATTCCACAGTAACGGTCCTAGAACCGATCCCTGTGGAACGCCTGCGGTTATGTTGAATGTACGCGTGCCCAAGTCCGTGTTGTAACGAAGCTCCCTCTCAGAAAAGTAGCTCCCCACAATTTTAGTTAAGTACACCGGTACTCCAAGTCTGCCTAGGTTATCCATGATGCGTTCCCAGTTTGCAGTATTAAAAGCATTTTTTACGTCTAGGGTTATCACTGCGCAGTATTTCTTTCCTGCACCCTGACCTTCTATAGCACTTTTCGCTGTGTCGACTACTATCTTAATAGCATCCATAGTCGATCTAGACTTCCTGAATCCGTACTGGTGGTCTGAGAGTCCACCCCTTGCCTCCACAATTGGGACCAATCTATTGTAGATTACCCTCTCCAACGTTTTCCCAATAGAATCAAGCAGACATATTGGCCTGTATGATGAAGGGTCTCCTAAGGTTTTGTTCGGTTTTGGAATGAGAACCAATATCTGTTTCTTCCAGCAGTCAGGAAATTTTCCCTCCTCCAAGCAACGGTTGAATACTTCAACAAATAGGCTTGGATTGATTTGCATTGCCTTTTTTAATGCCTTGTTAGGGATACTATCTGGGCCTGGAGCTTTTTTGTCTGATAGCTTCGTCGATATCTGGATCAGTTCCTCTTCCGTTACTGCCGTTACTGTACCCGGGTTTATAATGGTATTGTTAGTGCGCAGGGCTTCGGTGTGTCTCGGAAACAGAGTTTCAACGATTTGTCTCACTAATAGGGGGCATGTCGGTTGTGGTGATCTTCCTGCCTTGAGGCGGGAAGTAACGGATTTATATGCCTTTCCCCATGGGTCTACTTCCGCATCCAGGCATATCTGCCTAAAGCAATTAATTTTACTCCTTCTTATAGCGCGTTGGAGTTCTCTTCTTAGTTGCTTATATTCGTTTTGTCGTTCAGTAAAATCGGGTCGGTTTCTTTGGCGTTGGCTCTTCCTTCTAGCACTGAGGCATTGTTTGCGTAGGCTATTTATTTCTGGATTCCACCAGTATATTGGTCGCCTGTTTTCCGAATCCCTTCGTCTCGGCATGGAGGTGTCACACGCCTCTTTAAGTTTCGACATTAGATGTTCAACCATTTCCGAGGCTGTGCCATCAAAAGATCGGACATTAGTAATTGTCTCCCTAAAGGTTTCCCCGTCCAGTTTGCCAGCTGCCCACCCCCTATAAGTGGGGTGTGCGTCCTTCACCCGGTCTTGCCCTCTTCTTGGTTCGTTAATAGAAAAGATTATGGCCTGGTGGTCACTATGTGTGTAATGCTCACTTACCCTCCAGTCTATTTTTCGGACCAGTGAGCCACTTACAAATGTAAGGTCCACGATTGACCCTAGGCCTCTTGCCCTAAAAGTAGCCGCCCCTCCTCTATTGGCCAGTGTCAAGTCGTCGCCGGAGAAGGTCTCCAGGAGGACACGACCCCTGTTGTTCGTTGTCTTGCTTCCCCATTCAGTAGCCCATGCATTAAAATCTCCTGCTATAATCTTCGGATTGTGGAGCTGTGCGTCTCTTTTCAGCCGAGCCATCATCTGTTCGAACTGTTCGATTGATGCACTAGGTGGGGCATAGCAGCTGTAGATGTAGATGCCTCCTATTTTGGCTCTTACAAATCCTTCCTCAGGTTGTTTTTGGGTACCCTCAATCGCTGTATATGTATATGTATATGTATATGTATATGTATATGTATATGTATATGTATATGTATATGTATATGTATATGTATATGTATATGTATATGTATATGTATATGTATATGTATATGTATATGTATATGTATATGTATATGTATATGTATATGTATATGTATATGTATATGTATATGTATATGTATATGTATATGTATATGTATATGTATATGTATATGTATATGTATATGTATATGTATATGTATATGTATATGTATATGTATATGTATATGTATATGTATATGTATATGTATATGTATATGTATATGTATATGTATATGTATATGTATATGTATATGTATATGTATATGTATATGTATATGTATATGTATATGTATATGTATATGTATATGTATATGTATATGTATATGTATATGTATATGTATATGTATATGTATATGTATATGTATATGTATATGTATATGTATATGTATATGTATATGTATATGTATATGTATATGTATATGTATATGTATATGTATATGTATATGTATATGTATATGTATATGTATATGTATATGTATATGTATATGTATATGTATATGTATATGTATATGTATATGTATATGTATATGTATATGTATATGTATATGTATATGTATATGTATATGTATATGTATATGTATATGTATATGTATATGTATATGTATATGTATATGTATATGTATATGTATATGTATATGTATATGTATATGTATATGTATATGTATATGTATATGTATATGTATATGTATATGTATATGTATATGTATATGTATATGTATATGTATATGTATATGTATATGTATATGTATATGTATATGTATATGTATATGTATATGTATATGTATATGTATATGTATATGTATATGTATATGTATATGTATATGTATATGTATATGTATATGTATATGTATATGTATATGTATATGTATATGTATATGTATATGTATATGTATATGTATATGTATATGTATATGTATATGTATATGTATATGTATATGTATATGTATATGTATATGTATATGTATATGTATATGTATATGTATATGTATATGTATATGTATATGTATATGTATATGTATATGTATATGTATATGTATATGTATATTATGTATATGTATATGTATATGTATATGTATATGTATATGTATATGTATATGTATATGTATATGTATATGTATATGTATATGTATATGTATATGTATATGTATATGTATATGTATATGTATATGTATATGTATATGTATATGTATATGTATATGTATATGTATATGTATATGTATATGTATATGTATATGTATATGTATATGTATATGTATATGTATATGTATATGTATATGTATATGTATATGTATATGTATATGTATATGTATATGTATATGTATATGTATATGTATATGTATATGTATATGTATATGTATATGTATATGTATATGTATATGTATATGTATATGTATATGTATATGTATATGTATATGTATATGTATATGTATATGTATATGTATATGTATATGTATATGTATATGTATATGTATATGTATATGTATATGTATATGTATATGTATATGTATATGTATATGTATATGTATATGTATATGTATATGTATATGTATATGTATATGTATATGTATATGTATATGTATATGTATATGTATATGTATATGTATATGTATATGTATATGTATATGTATATGTATATGTATATGTATATGTATATGTATATGTATATGTATATGTATATGTATATGTATATGTATATGTATATGTATATGTATATGTATATGTATATGTATATGTATATGTATATGTATATGTATATGTATATGTATATGTATATGTATATGTATATGTATATGTATATGTATATGTATATGTATATGTATATGTATATGTATATGTATATGTATATGTATATGTATATGTATATGTATATGTATATGTATATGTATATGTATATGTATATGTATATGTATATGTATATGTATATGTATATGTATATGTATATGTATATGTATATGTATATGTATATGTATATGTATATGTATATGTATATGTATATGTATATGTATATGTATATGTATATGTATATGTATATGTATATGTATATGTATATGTATATGTATATGTATATGTATATGTATATGTATATGTATATGTATATGTATATGTATATGTATATGTATATGTATATGTATATGTATATGTATATGTATATGTATATGTATATGTATATGTATATGTATATGTATATGTATATGTATATGTATATGTATATGTATATGTATATGTATATGTATATGTATATGTATATGTATATGTATATGTATATGTATATGTATATGTATATGTATATGTATATGTATATGTATATGTATATGTATATGTATATGTATATGTATATGTATATGTATATGTATATGTATATGTATATGTATATGTATATGTATATGTATATGTATATGTATATGTATATGTATATGTATATGTATATGTATATGTATATGTATATGTATATGTATATGTATATGTATATGTATATGTATATGTATATGTATATGTATATGTATATGTATATGTATATGTATATGTATATGTATATGTATATGTATATGTATATGTATATGTATATGTATATGTATATGTATATGTATATGTATATGTATATGTATATGTATATGTATATGTATATGTATATGTATATGTATATGTATCTGTATATGTATATGTATATGTATATGTATATGTATATGTATATGTATATGTATATGTATATGTATATGTATATGTATATGTATATGTATATGTATATGTATATGTATATGTATATGTATATGTATATGTATATGTATATGTATATGTATATGTATATGTATATGTATATGTATATGTATATGTATATGTATATGTATATGTATATGTATATGTATATGTATATGTATATGTATATGTATATGTATATGTATATGTATATGTATATGTATATGTATATGTATATGTATATGTATATGTATATGTATATGTATATGTATATGTATATGTATATGTATATGTATATGTATATGTATATGTATATGTATATGTATATGTATATGTATATGTATATGTATATGTATATGTATATGTATATGTATATGTATATGTATATGTATATGTATATGTATATGTATATGTATATGTATATGTATATGTATATGTATATGTATATGTATATGTATATGTATATGTATATGTATATGTATATGTATATGTATATGTATATGTATATGTATATGTATATGTATATGTATATGTATATGTATATGTATATGTATATGTATATGTATATGTATATGTATATGTATATGTATATGTATATGTATATGTATATGTATATGTATATGTATATGTATATGTATATGTATATGTATATGTATATGTATATGTATATGTATATGTATATGTATATGTATATGTATATGTATATGTATATGTATATGTATATGTATATGTATATGTATATGTATATGTATATGTATATGTATATGTATATGTATATGTATATGTATATGTATATGTATATGTATATGTATATGTATATGTATATGTATATGTATATGTATATGTATATGTATATGTATATGTATATGTATATGTATATGTATATGTATATGTATATGTATATGTATATGTATATGTATATGTATATGTATATGTATATGTATATGTATATGTATATGTATATGTATATGTATATGTATATGTATATGTATATGTATATGTATATGTATATGTATATGTATATGTATATGTATATGTATATGTATATGTATATGTATATGTATATGTATATGTATATGTATATGTATATGTATATGTATATGTATATGTATATGTATATGTATATGTATATGTATATGTATATGTATATGTATATGTATATGTATATGTATATGTATATGTATATGTATATGTATATGTATATGTATATGTATATGTATATGTATATGTATATGTATATGTATATGTATATGTATATGTATATGTATATGTATATGTATATGTATATGTATATGTATATGTATATGTATATGTATATGTATATGTATATGTATATGTATATGTATATGTATATGTATATGTATATGTATATGTATATGTATATGTATATGTATATGTATATGTATATGTATATGTATATGTATATGTATATGTATATGTATATGTATATGTATATGTATATGTATATGTATATGTATATGTATATGTATATGTATATGTATATGTATATGTATATGTATATGTATATGTATATGTATATGTATATGTATATGTATATGTATATGTATATGTATATGTATATGTATATGTATATGTATATGTATATGTATATGTATATGTATATGTATATGTATATGTATATGTATATGTATATGTATATGTATATGTATATGTATATGTATATGTATATGTATATGTATATGTATATGTATATGTATATGTATATGTATATGTATATGTATATGTATATGTATATGTATATGTATATGTATATGTATATGTATATGTATATGTATATGTATATGTATATGTATATGTATATGTATATGTATATGTATATGTATATGTATATGTATATGTATATGTATATGTATATGTATATGTATATGTATATGTATATGTATATGTATATGTATATGTATATGTATATGTATATGTATATGTATATGTATATGTATATGTATATGTATATGTATATGTATATGTATATGTATATGTATATGTATATGTATATGTATATGTATATGTATATGTATATGTATATGTATATGTATATGTATATGTATATGTATATGTATATGTATATGTATATGTATATGTATATGTATATGTATATGTATATGTATATGTATATGTATATGTATATGTATATGTATATGTATATGTATATGTATATGTATATGTATATGTATATGTATATGTATATGTATATGTATATGTATATGTATATGTATATGTATATGTATATGTATATGTATATGTATATGTATATGTATATGTATATGTATATGTATATGTATATGTATATGTATATGTATATGTATATGTATATGTATATGTATATGTATATGTATATGTATATGTATATGTATATGTATATGTATATGTATATGTATATGTATATGTATATGTATATGTATATGTATATGTATATGTATATGTATATGTATATGTATATGTATATGTATATGTATATGTATATGTATATGTATATGTATATGTATATGTATATGTATATGTATATGTATATGTATATGTATATGTATATGTATATGTATATGTATATGTATATGTATATGTATATGTATATGTATATGTATATGTATATGTATATGTATATGTATATGTATATGTATATGTATATGTATATGTATATGTATATGTATATGTATATGTATATGTATATGTATATGTATATGTATATGTATATGTATATGTATATGTATATGTATATGTATATGTATATGTATATGTATATGTATATGTATATGTATATGTATATGTATATGTATATGTATATGTATATGTATATGTATATGTATATGTATATGTATATGTATATGTATATGTATATGTATATGTATATGTATATGTATATGTATATGTATATGTATATGTATATGTATATGTATATGTATATGTATATGTATATGTATATGTATATGTATATGTATATGTATATGTATATGTATATGTATATGTATATGTATATGTATATGTATATGTATATGTATATGTATATGTATATGTATATGTATATGTATATGTATATGTATATGTATATGTATATGTATATGTATATGTATATGTATATGTATATGTATATGTATATGTATATGTATATGTATATGTATATGTATATGTATATGTATATGTATATGTATATGTATATGTATATGTATATGTATATGTATATGTATATGTATATGTATATGTATATGTATATGTATATGTATATGTATATGTATATGTATATGTATATGTATATGTATATGTATATGTATATGTATATGTATATGTATATGTATATGTATATGTATATGTATATGTATATGTATATGTATATGTATATGTATATGTATATGTATATGTATATGTATATGTATATGTATATGTATATGTATATGTATATGTATATGTATATGTATATGTATATGTATATGTATATGTATATGTATATGTATATGTATATGTATATGTATATGTATATGTATATGTATATGTATATGTATATGTATATGTATATGTATATGTATATGTATATGTATATGTATATGTATATGTATATGTATATGTATATGTATATGTATATGTATATGTATATGTATATGTATATGTATATGTATATGTATATGTATATGTATATGTATATGTATATGTATATGTATATGTATATGTATATGTATATGTATATGTATATGTATATGTATATGTATATGTATATGTATATGTATATGTATATGTATATGTATATGTATATGTATATGTATATGTATATGTATATGTATATGTATATGTATATGTATATGTATATGTATATGTATATGTATATGTATATGTATATGTATATGTATATGTATATGTATATGTATATGTATATGTATATGTATATGTATATGTATATGTATATGTATATGTATATGTATATGTATATGTATATGTATATGTATATGTATATGTATATGTATATGTATATGTATATGTATATGTATATGTATATGTATATGTATATGTATATGTATATGTATATGTATATGTATATGTATATGTATATGTATATGTATATGTATATGTATATGTATATGTATATGTATATGTATATGTATATGTATATGTATATGTATATGTATATGTATATGTATATGTATATGTATATGTATATGTATATGTATATGTATATGTATATGTATATGTATATGTATATGTATATGTATATGTATATGTATATGTATATGTATATGTATATGTATATGTATATGTATATGTATATGTATATGTATATGTATATGTATATGTATATGTATATGTATATGTATATGTATATGTATATGTATATGTATATGTATATGTATATGTATATGTATATGTATATGTATATGTATATGTATATGTATATGTATATGTATATGTATATGTATATGTATATGTATATGTATATGTATATGTATATGTATATGTATATGTATATGTATATGTATATGTATATGTATATGTATATGTATATGTATATGTATATGTATATGTATATGTATATGTATATGTATATGTATATGTATATGTATATGTATATGTATATGTATATGTATATGTATATGTATATGTATATGTATATGTATATGTATATGTATATGTATATGTATATGTATATGTATATGTATATGTATATGTATATGTATATGTATATGTATATGTATATGTATATGTATATGTATATGTATATGTATATGTATATGTATATGTATATGTATATGTATATGTATATGTATATGTATATGTATATGTATATGTATATGTATATGTATATGTATATGTATATGTATATGTATATGTATATGTATATGTATATGTATATGTATATGTATATGTATATGTATATGTATATGTATATGTATATGTATATGTATATGTATATGTATATGTATATGTATATGTATATGTATATGTATATGTATATGTATATGTATATGTATATGTATATGTATATGTATATGTATATGTATATGTATATGTATATGTATATGTATATGTATATGTATATGTATATGTATATGTATATGTATATGTATATGTATATGTATATGTATATGTATATGTATATGTATATGTATATGTATATGTATATGTATATGTATATGTATATGTATATGTATATGTATATGTATATGTATATGTATATGTATATGTATATGTATATGTATATGTATATGTATATGTATATGTATATGTATATGTATATGTATATGTATATGTATATGTATATGTATATGTATATGTATATGTATATGTATATGTATATGTATATGTATATGTATATGTATATGTATATGTATATGTATATGTATATGTATATGTATATGTATATGTATATGTATATGTATATGTATATGTATATGTATATGTATATGTATATGTATATGTATATGTATATGTATATGTATATGTATATGTATATGTATATGTATATGTATATGTATATGTATATGTATATGTATATGTATATGTATATGTATATGTATATGTATATGTATATGTATATGTATATGTATATGTATATGTATATGTATATGTATATGTATATGTATATGTATATGTATATGTATATGTATATGTATATGTATATGTATATGTATATGTATATGTATATGTATATGTATATGTATATGTATATGTATATGTATATGTATATGTATATGTATATGTATATGTATATGTATATGTATATGTATATGTATATGTATATGTATATGTATATGTATATGTATATGTATATGTATATGTATATGTATATGTATATGTATATGTATATGTATATGTATATGTATATGTATATGTATATGTATATGTATATGTATATGTATATGTATATGTATATGTATATGTATATGTATATGTATATGTATATGTATATGTATATGTATATGTATATGTATATGTATATGTATATGTATATGTATATGTATATGTATATGTATATGTATATGTATATGTATATGTATATGTATATGTATATGTATATGTATATGTATATGTATATGTATATGTATATGTATATGTATATGTATATGTATATGTATATGTATATGTATATGTATATGTATATGTATATGTATATGTATATGTATATGTATATGTATATGTATATGTATATGTATATGTATATGTATATGTATATGTATATGTATATGTATATGTATATGTATATGTATATGTATATGTATATGTATATGTATATGTATATGTATATGTATATGTATATGTATATGTATATGTATATGTATATGTATATGTATATGTATATGTATATGTATATGTATATGTATATGTATATGTATATGTATATGTATATGTATATGTATATGTATATGTATATGTATATGTATATGTATATGTATATGTATATGTATATGTATATGTATATGTATATGTATATGTATATGTATATGTATATGTATATGTATATGTATATGTATATGTATATGTATATGTATATGTATATGTATATGTATATGTATATGTATATGTATATGTATATGTATATGTATATGTATATGTATATGTATATGTATATGTATATGTATATGTATATGTATATGTATATGTATATGTATATGTATATGTATATGTATATGTATATGTATATGTATATGTATATGTATATGTATATGTATATGTATATGTATATGTATATGTATATGTATATGTATATGTATATGTAGATGTATATGTATATGTATATGTATATGTATATGTATATGTATATGTATATGTATATGTATATGTATATGTATATGTATATGTATATGTATATGTATATGTATATGTATATGTATATGTATATGTATATGTATATGTATATGTATATGTATATGTATATGTATATGTATATGTATATGTATATGTATATGTATATGTATATGTATATGTATATGTATATGTATATGTATATGTATATGTATATGTATATGTATATGTATATGTATATGTATATGTATATGTATATGTATATGTATATGTATATGTATATGTATATGTATATGTATATGTATATGTATATGTATATGTATATGTATATGTATATGTATATGTATATGTATATGTATATGTATATGTATATGTATATGTATATGTATATGTATATGTATATGTATATGTATATGTATATGTATATGTATATGTATATGTATATGTATATGTATATGTATATGTATATGTATATGTATATGTATATGTATATGTATATGTATATGTATATGTATATGTATATGTATATGTATATGTATATGTATATGTATATGTATATGTATATGTATATGTATATGTATATGTATATGTATATGTATATGTATATGTATATGTATATGTATATGTATATGTATATGTATATGTATATGTATATGTATATGTATATGTATATGTATATGTATATGTATATGTATATGTATATGTATATGTATATGTATATGTATATGTATATGTATATGTATATGTATATGTATATGTATATGTATATGTATATGTATATGTATATGTATATGTATATGTATATGTATATGTATATGTATATGTATATGTATATGTATATGTATATGTATATGTATATGTATATGTATATGTATATGTATATGTATATGTATATGTATATGTATATGTATATGTATATGTATATGTATATGTATATGTATATGTATATGTATATGTATATGTATATGTATATGTATATGTATATGTATATGTATATGTATATGTATATGTATATGTATATGTATATGTATATGTATATGTATATGTATATGTATATGTATATGTATATGTATATGTATATGTATATGTATATGTATATGTATATGTATATGTATATGTATATGTATATGTATATGTATATGTATATGTATATGTATATGTATATGTATATGTATATGTATATGTATATGTATATGTATATGTATATGTATATGTATATGTATATGTATATGTATATGTATATGTATATGTATATGTATATGTATATGTATATGTATATGTATATGTATATGTATATGTATATGTATATGTATATGTATATGTATATGTATATGTATATGTATATGTATATGTATATGTATATGTATATGTATATGTATATGTATATGTATATGTATATGTATATGTATATGTATATGTATATGTATATGTATATGTATATGTATATGTATATGTATATGTATATGTATATGTATATGTATATGTATATGTATATGTATATGTATATGTATATGTATATGTATATGTATATGTATATGTATATGTATATGTATATGTATATGTATATGTATATGTATATGTATATGTATATGTATATGTATATGTATATGTATATGTATATGTATATGTATATGTATATGTATATGTATATGTATATGTATATGTATATGTATATGTATATGTATATGTATATGTATATGTATATGTATATGTATATGTATATGTATATGTATATGTATATGTATATGTATATGTATATGTATATGTATATGTATATGTATATGTATATGTATATGTATATGTATATGTATATGTATATGTATATGTATATGTATATGTTTTTTTTTTTTTTTTGAGCCTGGCCCCATGGTATATGTATATGTATATGTATATGTATATGTATATGTATATGTATATGTATATGTATATGTATATGTATATGTATATGTATATGTATATGTATATGTATATGTATATGTATATGTATATGTATATGTATATGTATATGTATATGTATATGTATATGTATATGTATATGTATATGTATATGTATATGTATATGTATATGTATATGTATATGTATATGTATATGTATATGTATATGTATATGTATATGTATATGTATATGTATATGTATATGTATATGTATATGTATATGTATATGTATATGTATATGTATATGTATATGTATATGTATATGTATATGTATATGTATATGTATATGTATATGTATATGTATATGTATATGTATATGTATATGTATATGTATATGTATATGTATATGTATATGTATATGTATATGTATATGTATATGTATATGTATATGTATATGTATATGTATATGTATATGTATATGTATATGTATATGTATATGTATATGTATATGTATATGTATATGTATATGTATATGTATATGTATATGTATATGTATATGTATATGTATATGTATATGTATATGTATATGTATATGTATATGTATATGTATATGTATATGTATATGTATATGTATATGTATATGTATATGTATATGTATATGTATATGTATATGTATATGTATATGTATATGTATATGTATATGTATATGTATATGTATATGTATATGTATATGTATATGTATATGTATATGTATATGTATATGTATATGTATATGTATATGTATATGTATATGTATATGTATATGTATATGTATATGTTTTTTTTTGTTGGACGTAGTGATAGCACGCTATCATCTAGTGGCCCCACGAAACTTTTCCACCATCCCCACCCCGGTACCGCGTCAGCATTCCTTCAGGACGGGGGGTTATTTTCCATAATGTTCCTACGTCCTCCTAACTTTCTCTAAGTAAGGAGGTTCGGAACCACTGAGCACCTTTCCTTCAATATTCCATTGATGTAATTTTCACACAATTTCCATGTCAATTCAGATCGTAGCATTTCGACCACAAAATTCTCATGAGTCAGGGTTAGACCAAGCAAGTCATTCAAAGCCCGTCTCTTTTCAAACCATTTTTCACATTCGAAAATTATATGTTTAGCATCTTCTTCCAGTGCGCCGCATGAGTCGCAACAGCTTATTTGTTTTATTTTAAACCTGTGTAGGTACTTATTAAAAGTACCATGGTTTGTCATCGCCTGGGTTAAGAAGTAGCCCATGTTTCCATGTTGTCTATCTATCCAGGCTCTTATATTTGGGATCAGCCTATATGTCCATCTGCCGTTCTTATCTTGATTCCATCGTTCCTGCCATTTGGCTATTATTTTATCCCTGGCGGTATTTTTTATCTCCGTGGTTATTCTCGTTCGCTCCAGTGAATTGGTGTTGTCCCAACTTATACGTTTGGTTTGGCTATAAATTTCCTCTCTTTCCAGGATTAAAAGGTCTATTGGCGGTAGTCCTGCAAGCACTAATGCCGCACTTGTGGATACCGTGCGGTACGCTGATATAATACGGAGAGCACTTACTCTCTGTGGTTTCTGTAACTCCCTTAAGTTATACTTCCGATTCAAGGCCCTCACAAAGGTCGGGGCAGCATAAAGAAGTTGAGAGTGCACTACGCTATTTATTAATTTTCTTATCTGCGGCTTTGGACCGCCACAGTTTGGCATTATTCTGGCCAACGATGTTGCCGTTTTCAATGCTTTGTCCCGAATATTAAGTACGTGCTGTTTGAAACCAAGATTATCGTCCAATTGTACTCCCAGATAGCACAAGCTCCGTTTAAATGGTATATCACTAGATTGTAGAATTATGCTCGGAATTTTGAATACTCTGCGATCTGTTACCAGAATCGCTTCCGTTTTTGGCACTGCGAGTTGTAGGCCGTTCTTCCTCAGCCATATGCTACAACGACATAGGCTATCATTTGCCACTATCTCGACCAATTCGGCACTCCTCTTGTTTACAACAAGTGCAATATCATCAGCATAACCTATTAGTTTTGCGCCCTCTTGTAGATTCATATTCAAGAGGTCATCGTACATTACATTCCATAGAAATGGTCCCAATACGGAGCCCTGAGGCACCCCTGCCGTTATTCGGTATTCCTTCATACCATTTTCCGTCTCATATAATAGGATTCTCCTGTCAAGATAGTCCGCTATCATGTTGTACAGATAGTTTTCCACACCCTTCCTCCTGAAAGTCTCCAGTACCACTTTCCACTTCACTGTGTTGAAAGCGTTTTTTATATCCAGCGTTATTATTGCGCAGTATTCTCCCGAAACTTTGGCTTGCATTGCCCTTTTGCAAACCTCTCCTATGGCATCTACTGAACTTTTTCCCCTGCGGAAACCATGCTGCATAGGAGATAGGCCCCCATGGCTATCTACAGACTCCTCCAACCGTTTCAACATTACGCACTCTAAGAGCTTTCCTAGAGAGTCTAGCATGCATAGCGGTTTATAAGTACTAGGCTCATTTAGCGGTTTATCTCCCTTTC
Source organism: Pollenia amentaria (assembly GCA_943735925.1). Classification (NCBI taxonomy): domain Eukaryota; kingdom Metazoa; phylum Arthropoda; class Insecta; order Diptera; family Polleniidae; genus Pollenia; species Pollenia amentaria. Next base: position 28,951 of record CALSEU010000009.1, read on the forward strand.
GCAGTAAAACTAACTTCTGTATCTTCCATTTAGAAGGGAAGATACCGTTCTCCAGACATGAATTGAAAACACCAACTAAGAATTCTGGACATATTTCGCCTGCGACCTTTATGACCTCGTTGGGAATGCCATCTGGTCCCGGGTTCTTTCCCATGCTCAGTTTATGGCACGCATGTTTAATGTCATCTACGATCAAAGGTATGAAATCGCATCCTTGCAATTTTGGTAAGCTCGTTAACCCATCCTCATCAAAAGGGAATAATGTTTCCACTATTGTTTTTGCCCACTCTGGTTCTTTAATGCCTGGTATAGGCCTAATTCCACCCAGTTTTTTCATCGTAATTTTGTACGGTTTGCCCCATGGATCAGCATCTATTTCACTACATAGTTCTGTCCAGCACTTTCTCTTACTATGCTTTATTGCCATTCTCAAGGTTTTACGTGCTCTTTTGTACTCAGTTGTTAGGACTTGGTCACCATGTTTACGCGTTGAAGCCCGACGTGCTGCGAGGCATTTAGCCCTCAGTTCACGTATTTCATTATTCCACCAGTAAACTGGACGTTTGTTATTATATTTTTGAGCTCTTGGCATTGCGACATTACAGGCTTTTGTTAGTGCCTTAGTAAGTGACTCTGCGGAATTCTCTGCATTTATTGTTTCGGGCCGGTTGTTCATGTTTATTTCTTTGACCCGTGTTATATACGCGGACAATTTAGCATCATCAAGTTTTCTGACATTCCATCTTGGGAGGTCTATATCCCCGTGATTCGTATCAGAATGGTTAGTAATATTAAACGAAATATACTGGTGGTCACTTAAGGTAAGATCTTCCAGCACTATCCAATTCATTTTCTCATTGTAGAGATTTGTTGTTCCAAAGGTGATGTCGATAATACTTCCACCTGTACCTCTCCGAAACGTTAGTTTGTCTCCGGTATTAAAAATCGTAAGACTAAGACTGGCAATCATGTCGGACACTGTAATACCCTTGTTATCAAGGATTCTGGAGTTCCATTCAGGAGATTTACTATTGAAATCACCTCCAACGATCACCTTATATTTTGAGGACCTGATAGAAACATCAAGTACGCTTAGAGCTTCTGCGAACATTTCATAGTTCATATTTGGTGAGTAGTAGCAGCTGTATACTCTAATCTTGCCAACTGTTGCATATACAAAGCCGGCATTGCTTTCGTCAACCTCGCTTACTTTAAGCATCCGGTCTCTCACCATGATGGCTGCGCGGTGGCTTGTGTCCTCGTACCAAATCTGAGATGGTGGGTTTCTGTACGGTTCGCTTATTAACAGTATGTCTGTATTATCCTCAGCCGCCTTTTGTATCATTAGGTCTTGCGCTTCTCTTCCCCTTCCGAGATTTATCTGCTGGAATTTAATGGTCATTTTATTGCCCTATTTCTTCGGTTGTTTACGCACGCTGTACTACCAATATAGTGACGAACATTTATTGAGCCACTGTCCTGGCATAATATACATCTCGTTTCCGCTGTGCATTCCTTAGACCTGTGTCCCGGATTACAACACTTTCTGCATAGATTACCTCTGTCTATGCCTTTACACTGACTTGCAATGTGACCCCGCTCTAGGCATTTGAAACATTGCGTAACTCTTATCCTCCTTCTGAGCCTACACAAAACCCACCCCACTCTGACCTTTCCAGCCCGCAGTAGTGGTGTTGCTAGATGCTCAGGTAGTTGAACGAGCGCCTGTTTTGTCCGTCCAAACGATGTTCTAAAATTAAGTATTTTAAACAAAGTGGATTGCCTTTCTTTTGTTTCCTCCATCAGGGCCGTAACAAGATCGGCTTCATCTGTTGACTCATCCATGTCTCTAATATCTATAATTAGATTTTTGGTAACCGCTCTAATCAACACATCCTCACCAAGCGTATCACCTATAGCACTCTTGAGTTTTTCGGCTTGGCCTTCACCTTTTCTTAATTTAACAAGTAACTCTCCAGTTCTTGTCCTTCTAATACCCTGTATCTCCACTCCGATTTCAGTGGGGTTGATATTCTTCTTCATCTCTTTTATTACATCTGCGTATGACTCAGAGGTGCTAGCCTTAATCGTTATTGCCTCGCCTTGGTCTCGCAGTTCACGGCTTTTTTTTTTATCCTGTTTATTCTTTTTCCTTCCTACTTTTCGGTGGGTCACACTTTTCCACTCGTTTGGAGCGACAGGAGTATCTAGTGTATTTATTTCCCCCTGGATATGCAAAGCTCTTACTGTTGCAGGTGTTTTCGCTACCTTCCGTTTTCTATCATGGACCGGGGAAGTTGGGTCTACTTGAGTGGCTTTAGACTGTACTTCCTTGCGTGCGCTTCTCTGGACAATTGGGTTAAAGCCTATCGCTTCCCTGTACTCTCTAAGCTGTTGGTAAAGTGCGTAAGCACAGTTAAGATTATCGCGTACCGTCTTGTGTATGTTTTTTGCTCCAGAAACAATGACATTTGCCGCGCTTAGTTTATTGCCTAACTCAATAAAAGCTCTATCCTCCTCCTGTCTGAGCTGACTTAGATGCCTTTCATCTTCATCCGGGTTATCCGACTTGCGAGTAATCACCGGCATGCTTATGAATCCTCTTATGGTACCCGCGTGCTTACCAAGTGGGGTGTCCGACTCATTAGTTCGTGGTGATCTTACTATCACCGAGCTTCTCCCAAAAGGGTTTTTTTCTCCCTCACCACCGACGTTCATACCGGTCAATTCTTCTCCTTCTTTCATTTCCTTGTTTTGGTTTGTTTTTTGTTGTTTGTTGTTGTACTCCATTTTCACTGGGTCCCAACTCGAAGCCGCTATCGCCGTTTGAAAGTATAGTTACGTTAAGATCCCATGGTTATCTATGCATGCAGGGAGGCCATGCGAGGGTTGACATAGGGTCCTTATGGGGTCCTATGTCAGAGCCAGATCCGTACTAATCAGGAACATACATCTGAACCTACACCACCAACTCAATGGTGACAAACATAGAACGTACTCCGAGACTGTATATGTATATGTATATGTATATGTATATGTATATGTATATGTATATGTATATGTATATGTATATGTATATGTATATGTATATGTATATGTATATGTATATGTATATGTATATGTATATGTATATGTATATGTATATGTATATGTATATGTATATGTATATGTATATGTATATGTATATGTATATGTATATGTATATGTATATGTATATGTATATGTATATGTATATGTATATGTATATGTATATGTATATGTATATGTATATGTATATGTATATGTATATGTATATGTATATGTATATGTATATGTATATGTATATGTATATGTATATGTATATGTATATGTATATGTATATGTATATGTATATGTATATGTATATGTATATGTATATGTATATGTATATGTATATGTATATGTATATGTATATGTATATGTATATGTATATGTATATGTATATGTATATGTATATGTATATGTATATGTATATGTATATGTATATGTATATGTATATGTATATGTATATGTATATGTATATGTATATGTATATGTATATGTATATGTATATGTATATGTATATGTATATGTATATGTATATGTATATGTATATGTATATGTATATGTATATGTATATGTATATGTATATGTATATGTATATGTATATGTATATGTATATGTATATGTATATGTATATGTATATGTATATGTATATGTATATGTATATGTATATGTATATGTATATGTATATGTATATGTATATGTATATGTATATGTATATGTATATGTATATGTATATGTATATGTATATGTATATGTATATGTATATGTATATGTATATGTATATGTATATGTATATGTATATGTATATGTATATGTATATGTATATGTATATGTATATGTATATGTATATGTATATGTATATGTATATGTATATGTATATGTATATGTATATGTATATGTATATGTATATGTATATGTATATGTATATGTATATGTATATGTATATGTATATGTATATGTATATGTATATGTATATGTATATGTATATGTATATGTATATGTATATGTATATGTATATGTATATGTATATGTATATGTATATGTATATGTATATGTATATGTATATGTATATGTATATGTATATGTATATGTATATGTATATGTATATGTATATGTATATGTATATGTATATGTATATGTATATGTATATGTATATGTATATGTATATGTATATGTATATGTATATGTATATGTATATGTATATGTATATGTATATGTATATGTATATGTATATGTATATGTATATGTATATGTATATGTATATGTATATGTATATGTATATGTATATGTATATGTATATGTATATGTATATGTATATGTATATGTATATGTATATGTATATGTATATGTATATGTATATGTATATGTATATGTATATGTATATGTATATGTATATGTATATGTATATGTATATGTATATGTATATGTATATGTATATGTATATGTATATGTATATGTATATGTATATGTATATGTATATGTATATGTATATGTATATGTATATGTATATGTATATGTATATGTATATGTATATGTATATGTATATGTATATGTATATGTATATGTATATGTATATGTATATGTATATGTATATGTATATGTATATGTATATGTATATGTATATGTATATGTATATGTATATGTATATGTATATGTATATGTATATGTATATGTATATGTATATGTATATGTATATGTATATGTATATGTATATGTATATGTATATGTATATGTATATGTATATGTATATGTATATGTATATGTATATGTATATGTATATGTATATGTATATGTATATGTATATGTATATGTATATGTATATGTATATGTATATGTATATGTATATGTATATGTATATGTATATGTATATGTATATGTATATGTATATGTATATGTATATGTATATGTATATGTATATGTATATGTATATGTATATGTATATGTATATGTATATGTATATGTATATGTATATGTATATGTATATGTATATGTATATGTATATGTATATGTATATGTATATGTATATGTATATGTATATGTATATGTATATGTATATGTATATGTATATGTATATGTATATGTATATGTATATGTATATGTATATGTATATGTATATGTATATGTATATGTATATGTATATGTATATGTATATGTATATGTATATGTATATGTATATGTATATGTATATGTATATGTATATGTATATGTATATGTATATGTATATGTATATGTATATGTATATGTATATGTATATGTATATGTATATGTATATGTATATGTATATGTATATGTATATGTATATGTATATGTATATGTATATGTATATGTATATGTATATGTATATGTATATGTATATGTATATGTATATGTATATGTATATGTATATGTATATGTATATGTATATGTATATGTATATGTATATGTATATGTATATGTATATGTATATGTATATGTATATGTATATGTATATGTATATGTATATGTATATGTATATGTATATGTATATGTATATGTATATGTATATGTATATGTATATGTATATGTATATGTATATGTATATGTATATGTATATGTATATGTATATGTATATGTATATGTATATGTATATGTATATGTATATGTATATGTATATGTATATGTATATGTATATGTATATGTATATGTATATGTATATGTATATGTATATGTATATGTATATGTATATGTATATGTATATGTATATGTATATGTATATGTATATGTATATGTATATGTATATGTATATGTATATGTATATGTATATGTATATGTATATGTATATGTATATGTATATGTATATGTATATGTATATGTATATGTATATGTATATGTATATGTATATGTATATGTATATGTATATGTATATGTATATGTATATGTATATGTATATGTATATGTATATGTATATGTATATGTATATGTATATGTATATGTATATGTATATGTATATGTATATGTATATGTATATGTATATGTATATGTATATGTATATGTATATGTATATGTATATGTATATGTATATGTATATGTATATGTATATGTATATGTATATGTATATGTATATGTATATGTATATGTATATGTATATGTATATGTATATGTATATGTATATGTATATGTATATGTATATGTATATGTATATGTATATGTATATGTATATGTATATGTATATGTATATGTATATGTATATGTATATGTATATGTGTCTAGGTCCCACTGTGGTTATTGCAAGTGTTACTTGCGGTTGATTAGCGGTAGATTTGTTGCACTGATCAGTGGCTGTATATGTTGCGCATGCATGTACAACTTACGGCGAATATACTTGCTGGTTTGTGACGATCTGACACTCGTATTTCTTCCACCACCAAGTGCAGTAAAAAAAAGTGAGCCGAGTAAATAAAAATTAAAGTTTGTTAGAATTAAAGTAAACAAAAAAAAGGAAACTCTATTAAGGAAAAAGAAAAAGTTCAATAAAAGAACCAATAGAGAAAAAAAACCCAAAAAAAAGTGTGTTTAATTCAAAGCGGTATCGGAATCAAGAGGCCAACAGCCGACGGACGAACAAATCCATAACCCAGTGAGCCCTCAAACATTGGTCCTTCGCCGGTAATAAATAACCAAGAATAAGCAACAAATTTGGCAATTTCGAGGTATGTACACATTGGATTTTATAAATAAAGTGGATTTGCATGAAAAAGTGAACAAGTGTGGCTCAAAGTATTTAAAAGATTTTGTTTTATTGCTCGTTGTCGCCATTTTCGATTGCCCGTTATAATTTTTTGGCTCTTTTTTTTTCTGGTCCTCTGCTGCGCCGCTGCCGGCAAAAGCGCCTTTTTGTGTATTTTTTTTTTTATAGTCGTGGACATCTTTATTTTATTTGAAGCCATCTTTTTTTTGATTAATTTTGATTTGGTGTACAAAAATTAACCTAACTTTTTGTAAATATATTTTGATTGTGGCAATTTGTTTTTTTGGCTCAAAATATTTACTATTTTGTACATTATTGTAAAAAGTCTCATTTTTTTTTGGCTCGAAATATTTACAATTTCGTACATTACTGTGAAAAATCCTTTTTGGCTCGAAAAATTTACAATTTCATTAAGTAATTAAAAATTTAATTTGTTGTAAAAATGGCTTTTTTGGATAAATTTAATGAAGTAGTAGAAGAAATTGTAAGATTTGAAGCAAGGCTCAAGGAAGAAGATTTTTCGGTCTATACAAATGAGGCTTTGGAATTTGAAAGGGCCGAGCTTAATGAATTGTGGGGAAAATTCAAAAGTTGTTATGAAACTTGCGTAGGAGAGTTAGGAGAGAGAAAGAAAGAGCTTGTACCCATTCACGCAAGGTATAGCCAAACCCACAAGATTCATGTGAAGTGTATTAACGTATTGGCTAGAGCAAAACGTAGGTTACTTAAGGAAGATACATCCTCAGCTAAGTCAGTGGTTCCCAAACAGGGTATTTCTATACCAATTCAGGCATGCGATGTAGAAGTTTTTCGTGGCGATTATGCGTCATGGCCCACATTTAGAGACCTATTTACCACAATTTATATAAACAATGATCGTTTAGGCCCTGTTGAAAAATTGTGTTACCTTTTTCAAAAAACAGAAGGGGACGCAAGGGAAGTGAATAGAAATATAACCGTGACTGCTGATAATTTTGAGATTGCCTGGGAAAACTTGAAAGCAACCTACGAGAATAAAAGGGTATTATTTAATAGTCAAATGAATTTGCTGTACAATTTGGCTCCGTGTCAAGGGGAATCGTCCGCTGAAATTAAAAGGCTCCAGAGGGAGATAAATAATTGCATATCGACTTTAAAACTTTACAAAGTTGATGTGGAGGCTTGGGAACCACTTTTTGTTTTTCATTGTTCAATTAGATTACCTGAGCAAACATTAAATTTATGGGAACAATCAGTAAAAAATAAAGCAGAAATTCCAAAGTGGAAAGAAATTAATGATTTTTTGACCGATAGATTTCGGGCGCTAGAAAGCGTTTCCAATATTCGGGCCAGTGGTTCTCAAACTATATTTAATAATACCCAAAGCCAAAACAAGCCTAAACAATTTAAAACACATCACACTAAAGCTAATACGGCCCAATGCAAGTTATGTAAGCAACCACACGAAATCAGTCAATTTTTTTTTTTTTTTTTTTTTTTTTTCGTTATTTATTTATTGAATCTTCATATATTTAATATGAACTAACAATAATTTATCAAATCTTAACCTAATACTTTATTTATGTCCTGCCAGTGCCAGACAAAAATTTTCTTCATCACGGGTTCTGTTCACTTATATAGGTGTTTATCTCTCATCTAGTTGAGTAAGTGCTGCAGTGTCTCTTCTCCTTAAGCGAGTGTGGCCGCCATGATTTAAAATATTTCGAGCTAAAGGATTTGGGTGTTGTTCAAGTCTTTTTAAATATTTTACTGCATATTTTGTTATCATAGTTTTTACTAATGGCACGTTGAGATCCTTATGAATGTTTGAGTTTTTAACATACCAGGGGGCGGCTGTGATTATACGAAGAAGTTTATTTTGGCGCCTTTGAATTTTTTCGATATTAGAGGCCGAGGCAGTGCCCCATAGTTGAATACCGTAGCACCAGATAGGCTTTAAGATAGAGTTGTAAAGTAGAAGCTTGCAATCGAGTCTAAGAACAGAATTTCTTCCAATAAGCCAATGAATTTGGATGGCTTTTAGTTTCATTTGAGTTAATTTTGCCTCTATATGGCATTTCCACGTTAATCGCCGATCCAGATGTATACCGAGATATTTTACATGCGAATGTTGAGGAATAATTTGATTATTGATTGTAATAGGGGGGCAAGATTCCCGGCGCAGGGTGAATGTTATATGTACGCATTTTTGCTCATTGACCATTATCCTCCATTGTCTTAGCCATATTTCTAGTTGAAATATATGATGCTGTAGGTAACGAGATGCTTCATAACGGTTTTCGTGGACGCTTAGAAAAGCTGTGTCGTCTGCAAATGTTGAAGTTTGGGTGTAGTTGTTTGTTGGCATGTCCGAAGTATAAATTAAGTATAATAGAGGGCCCAGGATGCTGCCCTGTGGGACTCCAGCGCCAATCGGCTGAGGTGAACTTAAGAAATTTCCTTCTTTAATAATAAATTGACGACCGACTAAGTAGCTTTCTAACAGTTTGTGTGTGTTTGCTGGTAAATTTTGCTTCAATTTGTGTAATAAGCCTTCATGCCAGACTTTGTCAAAAGCTTGCGAAACATCGATGAAGAGTGCTGAGCAATATTTTTTTTCTTCAAATGTTTTTCTTATGACATTTACTATTCGATGAGTTTGTTCAATTGTGCTGTGTTTTCTTCTAAATCCGAATTGATGGTTTGGAATACATCTATTTTCACTTAAAATCGGTGTTAATTTTGAAACTAATAATTTCTCAAATAGCTTTGACATATTTGACAATAAGCTAATAGGCCTATAAGACTCAACTTTCGTATGATCTTTACCTGGCTTTGGTATCATGGTAACTAAGGAAACCTTCCATTTTTGAGGAAAGTATTCAAGGCGTAAAATAGCATTAAAAATAAAAAGAATAATTTTCTTTGCTACGCGAGGTAGCTCTAATAGCATTTTATTGCTGATCTTATCAATGCCAGGTGCCTTCTTAGTGTTTAAGTCACATATAACCTTTTCGATTTCTCTCATCTCAAATCTTAGGGGAATAGCTGCTCTAGCAGCAACAGGTGGTAAATCGACCGCAATATTGTGAGATATATTAGGTGTAAATACGTTTTTCAAGTGACTTACAAACAGATTTCCTTTTTCAACATCATTTCTTGCCCAACTTCCATTCAAGTTTCTTAATGGTGGTTTAGAGACAACTGGCCTTTTGAGGTTTCTAGCTGCACGCCATAATGAGTAGTCCGATTGTGGAGTTGCATCAAGTTCCTTAAGATATTTTTCCAGAGAAGCCGTTTTCTGAGTCTGCAATAACTTTCTTAATCTTTTTGTACACTCTTTTAGCAAGTTCTTAAGTTGAGGAGATCTGTGCAATTGCCACTCTCTTCGTGCCCTCCTTTTTTCAGACAAGAGACGCTCGACATCTGTGGAATATATTTTAATAGTTTTTGTTTTTTTGGGGGCAATATTGGAATGTTGAACAGCTAGTTTCAGAAAACTGTCAAAATTATCAATAGAGCGATCTACATACTCCGGTGTACTGAGCGGAATATTTTCTGTGCAATGTGGTAAATTTTTGAGCATGGACTATAAGAGTCGTGTTTCCACTTTAAGAAAATTTAGATACTGTTTTAACTGTCTTAAAGTAGGACATATGTTTGGCGATTGTCCTGATAGTAATGGTTGCTCCAAATGTAAAAGAAAACATCACAATCTTTTACATAGGGATTTTGTTCAGAAACCAGCTACGGGAAATAGCACGAATATTGAGGCTCAAAATAGGGAGCAAACGACTACGCAGTCTGTCCAAGGTGCTTCATCTTCTAATGTAGTTCAGAATCATCATCACTCGGCCTCAAAAAGGGTTTTATTAGCTACTGCATGGCTTAACATAGAAAATAATGGCTCTAGTTATAAAGTAAGAGCTTTAATTGACCCGTGCTCAGATGAGAGTTTCATTTCTGAGAAAATTTGTAAATTGTTAAAGCTGGCTACATTACCGACATCAGCTGAAGTAGCAGGTTTGGGCGGAGAAATCGTAAGTCATGTTGATAAAATGGCTTCTTTTATTGTAACTTCGTTGATCGATCCGAACTTATTACTGAAAGTTACAGCTTTAGTAGTGTCCCAGGTAACTGGAGATATTCCAACACATTCCTTTAGCCCTGATAAAAATATTAGTCTGCCAGGGTTAGAGTTTGCAGATCCAGCGTTTTATAAAAGTGGCTCTGTAGATATATTGTTAGGAGGTGATGTTTATCCCTCAATACTACGAGGTGGGGTGAAACATGGTATTTTTGATTCCCTGGTGGCTCAAGAAACCATATTTGGTTGGGTGGTAACAGGTCCAACGAATCCACAGCGTACAGTTAGAAGGTCTTATTTAACCAAAGTTTCAATTGATGAGCAATTGGCAAAATTTTGGGAGCTTGAGGAGATTTCTCAAAAACCAGTAGTCTCAGAAGGAGACAAGTTATGTGAGGAAATATTTAGATCAACAATTAGGAGAAATTCTGAGGGAAGATACATAGTTAATTTGCCATTTAAGTCAGATTTCTCAGCTCTTGGTCCAAATAGAAACATGGCTCTGAGTCAATTTTTGAGAAATGAAAATTCATTATTGCGTAGACCTCAAAACAAGGTTTTATATGATGAGGTCATTAAAGAATATTTGACATTGGGGCATATGGAAAAAATTGAATATCCTGAAATTGGCCCAAGCTATTACTTACCTCATCATGGCGTTTTTAAGCCAGAAAGCACTACAACAAAGTTGAGAGTAGTGTTTAATGCCTCCAGTGTTACAACTAGTGGCAAAAGTCTGAACGATATTTTGCACGTTGGCCCTGTACTTCAGAATGATTTAGTTTATTTGATTCTTAAATGGAGGTTTTATAAGCTGGTATTTAACGCAGATATAACAAAAATGTACAGGCAGATCCTAGTTAACCCTGATCATGCTCGCTTTCAACAAATAGTTCATCGTGGTTCTCCAGATGAAGAGATAGTGGATTACAGATTGAAAACTGTTACCTTTGGCATCAATTGTGCACCATATTTGGCACTTAGAACGCTGTTACAACTGGCAAGTGACGAGGAACGTTATTACCCATTAGGGGCAGAAATATTGCGGAACTTTATGTATGTAGATGACGCTCTGGTGGGTGCACACAGTCTTCCCGATATTTTAGAGGCCCGAAACCAATTAATAGAAATTTTAAAGTCGGGTGGGTTTGAGCTAAGAAAGTGGACCTCGAATAATAAAGAAGTATTAGAGGGGCTGCCCTCTGAATATTTAATAAATCAGGATTTTTTACGGTTTGACGATAAAAGTAATGCAAAGACTCTAGGTGTTCGATGGAATGCTTCAGCTGATTATTTTTATTTTACGACGGAAAAAATTCCACTTAAATCTGCTTATACCAAGAGGGAAGTGTTATCCGTGATTGCTAGGCTCTTTGATCCAGCGGGTTGGCTTGCTCCTATAATAATCATAGCAAAGATCTTAATGCAGCAAATGTGGCTCGATAAGATCGATTGGGATGACAATATTAAGTCAGTAGCTTTGCAAAGTTGGCAAACGTTTATTAGCAGATATAACGATATCAATGAAATCACGGTTCCACGGTGGGTTATGTACACGCCTGGCTCAATTATAGAATTTCATGGCTTTTGCGACTCGTCTGAGTTAGCTTATGCAGCGGCTTTGTATGTGAGAGTTAAAACTGGGGAAAATATATATTCGAACTTATTAGTGGCAAAATCGAAAGTGGCCCCAGTTAAAAAACCTTCAATACCACGGTTAGAGTTATGTGGAGCAGTATTATTAGCAAAGTTAGTCAATAGTGTTGCGCCCCAATTTTCGATAAAAAATTATGCGTTGTATTTGTGGTCCGATTCAACCATAGTGCTGGCTTGGTTAAAAAAACCTCCATGCAGCTGGAAAACTTTCGTGGCCAACAGGGTGGCAACCATTTTAGAAAAGGTGGGTAACAAAAACTGGAACCATGTAGTGTCCCAAGAAAATCCTGCAGATCTAGCAACCCGGGGGCTGACTCCTGTGGAGTTAAAGAGCTGCAGACTTTGGTGGAATGGTCCACATTGGCTCACGTTGGAGAAAAGTTTATGGCCCTCAGTACCAGCAGAATTTGAAACTACTGAGGAAATAAAAAACGTTCAGGTACATGTTGCTAGATCTGCTGTAAAGGAAGATGTTTTAGAACGATTTTCAAGTTTGCCCAGGGCCATACACGTTGTTGCTTACATCTTCCGTTTCTTTTTCGCGGTTAAGTCTGATTCCCCGAAAAAGGCCCGATATACCTCTTTACTCATAACGGCTGAAGAGTTAACTTTTGTAAGAAATCGCCTGTTTTTGCTCTCCCAGGAAATATATTTTGCTAATGATTATCATAATCTGTTTACCAAGGGACAAGTTGAAAAAAGTAGCCCTTTATTGACTCTTACGCCTTTCCTTGATGAGCATAAAATTATTCGTGCTAACGGCCGTCTCAGCTCTTCCATGAATTTGTCTTATAATGAGCGCCACCCGATAATATTAGCGTATAATAGTAGATTAGCTCGTTTGTATGTCGTCTTTATACATAAAATGGCCCACCATGGAGGCTTAAGGTTAGTTCACAGCGTGATTCGACATGAGTGTTGGATACTTAAGGCCAAGAATCTAATAAAAGCTTGTATCAACAACTGCAAAGAATGCGTCTTGCACCGAAAAGTACGACAAGGACAAATTATGGCAGCGTTGCCCATAGAAAGAACCACTTTGAGTAGGCCTTTTACGAATACGGGAGTAGATTTTGCGGGGCCCTTTGAGGTTAAAAGCTTTACCGGTCGATACTGTCGAATTACGAAGGGGTATGTGTGTCTCTTTGTTTGCTTCGCCACCAAGGCAATACATCTTGAAGCCGTTAGCGATTTAACAACTGCCGGCTTCTTGGCTGCATTGGCCCGATTTATTGCTCGCCGAGGTTGCCCGGACTGCGTATATTCAGACAATGGTCGCAATTTCGTCGGCGCGGCTAAAGAAATCGCTGCTAATTTCGACAAGCATCTGACTGACATACGGGGTGCCGCGCTAGAAAAATACGGACACCAACACTTAAAATGGCACTTTATTCCCGCTGCAGCGCCTCACATGGGGGGATTGTGGGAGGCAGGGGTGAAAAGTTTTAAGACGCACTTTAAAAAGATGGCCGGTCAGCTAAAATACACCTTTGAAGAGTTTTCTACGCTTCTGGCCACCATAGAAGCGTGCCTCAACTCCAGACCTTTAGGCCCTTTGTCAGATAATATCGAAGATCTAACTGCGCTTACGCCTGGCCATTTTCTAATTGGTTCTGCGATGTTGACACCGGCTGAACCTGAAGAGCTTAGCTCTGCCTTGAGCGTTATAAATCGATGGAGAAAGGTCAAAGCTATGCAGCACGAAATATGTCGCCGATGGAAAGCAGAGTACCTGACGGAGTTGTATAAGCGTTGCAAATGGAAAGCGCCGCAACCTAATCTTAAAGAAAACGATTTAGTGGTCCTTAGAAATGAACCCCTTTGCCCTACTGAGTGGCGTTTAGGCCGTATTGTAAAAATTTACCCAGGTAGGGACGGAAGAGTGCGGGTAGTTGACATAAGAACGCAAAATGGGGTTATTAACAGGCCCATTCATAAGTTGGTCCTTTTACCCAACACAACTGAGCAGTAAAATTCATCATTTGATCCACGTATTCACTTTAATTTGGTCCACATTCGTCTTTAACTTGGTTTCTTAATACTTCCATTTCTTACAGTGCAACATGTCAATGTCGTGGTTCAACACTGATTATGGTTGCCCGCTGTGCAGTCGCCTCCACGCTATTCGGCAGTGCTCGAAGTTTTTAACGATGAGAGTGGAGTTAAAACGCCGAACGGTTATTAGCTACGGGTTGTGCAAGAGCTGTTTGGCCCAGTCGCATCAGCTGCGTGACTGCAATAGCCTTGACCGCTGCAAAAGATGCCAGCGGCAACATAATACCCTGCTCCACCCCGTAGACCCTGGCAATGTTTGGTTCCCGATGACGGTCGAGGTTAAATTATACCCGCACCAGGGGTCCTCACGGTATGTGGAAACTCGTCTACGCATCAACCCAAATGCATCTCGTACATCCATGCATAAGCCGTTCGCCATCTCAGCAGGTTGTAGTATCCTCCAAGATCGGGCTTGGATAACCGTGGCTCATCGTTTATACAGCCACAGAAAGATTTTGGTGCAGTGTGCTGTTGAGTACTACACATTTCTTGCTACCCCGTCGGTCGATTTAAACCAGGAATGGGTAAACCGAAAGAAACGAGGCGCGGTACTTGCTGACCCTGACTGGTTTCGCTCAGCACCAGCGCACGTAATCCTGGGGGCTGATGTCGCTGCCAAGATATTAGAAGGTCCGGCTGAAGGAAGACCGGGTAAAATCTATTGCCAGAAAACCCTGTTTGGTGAAGCTTTTTTCGGGGAATCCAGCAAATGTGACTAGTAAGAAGGTGCAAACCAACTGGTCCAAATAAAGTGAACTTTTTTTTCCTATTTATAAGATTTCTTGTCCATCATGAATTTATTTTATTTTAAGTCTTTAAGCCTCTTTACATGAAAAATGAATTTAAAAAGTATAATTTATCACTTATCATGAAATTAAATGTATATTTTAATCATTATTTAGTTTTTAATGGATTTGTACTTTAATCCCACTGTTTAATGGTGGTTGGCTCTCTGGCTGTTGCGCCAATGCCGCAAGGTGGGCGGTATGTCTAGGTCCCACTGTGGTTATTGCAAGTGTTACTTGCGGTTGATTAGCGGTAGATTTGTTGCACTGATCAGTGGCTGTATATGTTGCGCATGCATGTACAACTTACGGCGAATATACTTGCTGGTTTGTGACGATCTGACACTCGTATTTCTTCCACCACCAAGTGCAGTAAAAAAAAGTGAGCCGAGTAAATAAAAATTAAAGTTTGTTAGAATTAAAGTAAACAAAAAAAAGGAAACTCTATTAAGGAAAAAGAAAAAGTTCAATAAAAGAACCAATAGAGAAAAAAAACCCAAAAAAAAGTGTGTTTAATTCAAAGCGGTATCGGAATCAAGAGGCCAACAGCCGACGGACGAACAAATCCATAACCCAGTGAGCCCTCAAACAATATGTATATGTATATGTATATGTATATGTATATGTATATGTATATGTATATGTATATGTATATGTATATGTATATGTATATGTATATGTATATGTATATGTATATGTATATGTATATGTATATGTATATGTATATGTATATGTATATGTATATGTATATGTATATGTATATGTATATGTATATGTATATGTATATGTATATGTATATGTATATGTATATGTATATGTATATGTATATGTATATGTATATGTATATGTATATGTATATGTATATGTATATGTATATGTATATGTATATGTATATGTATATGTATATGTATATGTATATGTATATGTATATGTATATGTATATGTATATGTATATGTATATGTATATGTATATGTATATGTATATGTATATGTATATGTATATGTATATGTATATGTATATGTATATGTATATGTATATGTATATGTATATGTATATGTATATGTATATGTATATGTATATGTATATGTATATGTATATGTATATGTATATGTATATGTATATGTATATGTATATGTATATGTATATGTATATGTATATGTATATGTATATGTATATGTATATGTATATGTATATGTATATGTATATGTATATGTATATGTATATGTATATGTATATGTATATGTATATGTATATGTATATGTATATGTATATGTATATGTATATGTATATGTATATGTATATGTATATGTATATGTATATGTATATGTATATGTATATGTATATGTATATGTATATGTATATGTATATGTATATGTATATGTATATGTATATGTATATGTATATGTATATGTATATGTATATGTATATGTATATGTATATGTATATGTATATGTATATGTATATGTATATGTATATGTATATGTATATGTATATGTATATGTATATGTATATGTATATGTATATGTATATGTATATGTATATGTATATGTATATGTATATGTATATGTATATGTATATGTATATGTATATGTATATGTATATGTATATGTATATGTATATGTATATGTATATGTATATGTATATGTATATGTATATGTATATGTATATGTATATGTATATGTATATGTATATGTATATGTATATGTATATGTATATGTATATGTATATGTATATGTATATGTATATGTATATGTATATGTATATGTATATGTATATGTATATGTATATGTATATGTATATGTATATGTATATGTATATGTATATGTATATGTATATGTATATGTATATGTATATGTATATGTATATGTATATGTATATGTATATGTATATGTATATGTATATGTATATGTATATGTATATGTATATGTATATGTATATGTATATGTATATGTATATGTATATGTATATGTATATGTATATGTATATGTATATGTATATGTATATGTATATGTATATGTATATGTATATGTATATGTATATGTATATGTATATGTATATGTATATGTATATGTATATGTATATGTATATGTATATGTATATGTATATGTATATGTATATGTATATGTATATGTATATGTATATGTATATGTATATGTATATGTATATGTATATGTATATGTATATGTATATGTATATGTATATGTATATGTATATGTATATGTATATGTATATGTATATGTATATGTATATGTATA
The DNA here is from genome assembly GCA_943735925.1 of Pollenia amentaria. Lineage (NCBI taxonomy): Eukaryota > Metazoa > Arthropoda > Insecta > Diptera > Polleniidae > Pollenia > Pollenia amentaria. The sequence continues at coordinate 46,538 of CALSEU010000009.1, forward strand.
TGTATATGTATATGTATATGTATATGTATATGTATATGTATATGTATATGTATATGTATATGTATATGTATATGTATATGTATATGTATATGTATATGTATATGTATATGTATATGTATATGTATATGTATATGTATATGTATATGTATATGTATATGTATATGTATATGTATATGTATATGTATATGTATATGTATATGTATATGTATATGTATATGTATATGTATATGTATATGTATATGTATATGTATATGTATATGTATATGTATATGTATATGTATATGTATATGTATATGTATATGTATATGTATATGTATATGTATATGTATATGTATATGTATATGTATATGTATATGTATATGTATATGTATATGTATATGTATATGTATATGTATATGTATATGTATATGTATATGTATATGTATATGTATATGTATATGTATATGTATATGTATATGTATATGTATATGTATATGTATATGTATATGTATATGTATATGTATATGTATATGTATATGTATATGTATATGTATATGTATATGTATATGTATATGTATATGTATATGTATATGTATATGTATATGTATATGTATATGTATATGTATATGTATATGTATATGTATATGTATATGTATATGTATATGTATATGTATATGTATATGTATATGTATATGTATATGTATATGTATATGTATATGTATATGTATATGTATATGTATATGTATATGTATATGTATATGTATATGTATATGTATATGTATATGTATATGTATATGTATATGTATATGTATATGTATATGTATATGTATATGTATATGTATATGTATATGTATATGTATATGTATATGTATATGTATATGTATATGTATATGTATATGTATATGTATATGTATATGTATATGTATATGTATATGTATATGTATATGTATATGTATATGTATATGTATATGTATATGTATATGTATATGTATATGTATATGTATATGTATATGTATATGTATATGTATATGTATATGTATATGTATATGTATATGTATATGTATATGTATATGTATATGTATATGTATATGTATATGTATATGTATATGTATATGTATATGTATATGTATATGTATATGTATATGTATATGTATATGTATATGTATATGTATATGTATATGTATATGTATATGTATATGTATATGTATATGTATATGTATATGTATATGTATATGTATATGTATATGTATATGTATATGTATATGTATATGTATATGTATATGTATATGTATATGTATATGTATATGTATATGTATATGTATATGTATATGTATATGTATATGTATATGTATATGTATATGTATATGTATATGTATATGTATATGTATATGTATATGTATATGTATATGTATATGTATATGTATATGTATATGTATATGTATATGTATATGTATATGTATATGTATATGTATATGTATATGTATATGTATATGTATATGTATATGTATATGTATATGTATATGTATATGTATATGTATATGTATATGTATATGTATATGTATATGTATATGTATATGTATATGTATATGTATATGTATATGTATATGTATATGTATATGTATATGTATATGTATATGTATATGTATATGTATATGTATATGTATATGTATATGTATATGTATATGTATATGTATATGTATATGTATATGTATATGTATATGTATATGTATATGTATATGTATATGTATATGTATATGTATATGTATATGTATATGTATATGTATATGTATATGTATATGTATATGTATATGTATATGTATATGTATATGTATATGTATATGTATATGTATATGTATATGTATATGTATATGTATATGTATATGTATATGTATATGTATATGTATATGTATATGTATATGTATATGTATATGTATATGTATATGTATATGTATATGTATATGTATATGTATATGTATATGTATATGTATATGTATATGTATATGTATATGTATATGTATATGTATATGTATATGTATATGTATATGTATATGTATATGTATATGTATATGTATATGTATATGTATATGTATATGTATATGTATATGTATATGTATATGTATATGTATATGTATATGTATATGTATATGTATATGTATATGTATATGTATATGTATATGTATATGTATATGTATATGTATATGTATATGTATATGTATATGTATATGTATATGTATATGTATATGTATATGTATATGTATATGTATATGTATATGTATATGTATATGTATATGTATATGTATATGTATATGTATATGTATATGTATATGTATATGTATATGTATATGTATATGTATATGTATATGTATATGTATATGTATATGTATATGTATATGTATATGTATATGTATATGTATATGTATATGTATATGTATATGTATATGTATATGTATATGTATATGTATATGTATATGTATATGTATATGTATATGTATATGTATATGTATATGTATATGTATATGTATATGTATATGTATATGTATATGTATATGTATATGTATATGTATATGTATATGTATATGTATATGTATATGTATATGTATATGTATATGTATATGTATATGTATATGTATATGTATATGTATATGTATATGTATATGTATATGTATATGTATATGTATATGTATATGTATATGTATATGTATATGTATATGTATATGTATATGTATATGTATATGTATATGTATATGTATATGTATATGTATATGTATATGTATATGTATATGTATATGTATATGTATATGTATATGTATATGTATATGTATATGTATATGTATATGTATATGTATATGTATATGTATATGTATATGTATATGTATATGTATATGTATATGTATATGTATATGTATATGTATATGTATATGTATATGTATATGTATATGTATATGTATATGTATATGTATATGTATATGTATATGTATATGTATATGTATATGTATATGTATATGTATATGTATATGTATATGTATATGTATATGTATATGTATATGTATATGTATATGTATATGTATATGTATATGTATATGTATATGTATATGTATATGTATATGTATATGTATATGTATATGTATATGTATATGTATATGTATATGTATATGTATATGTATATGTATATGTATATGTATATGTATATGTATATGTATATGTATATGTATATGTATATGTATATGTATATGTATATGTATATGTATATGTATATGTATATGTATATGTATATGTATATGTATATGTATATGTATATGTATATGTATATGTATATGTATATGTATATGTATATGTATATGTATATGTATATGTATATGTATATGTATATGTATATGTATATGTATATGTATATGTATATGTATATGTATATGTATATGTATATGTATATGTATATGTATATGTATATGTATATGTATATGTATATGTATATGTATATGTATATGTATATGTATATGTATATGTATATGTATATGTATATGTATATGTATATGTATATGTATATGTATATGTATATGTATATGTATATGTATATGTATATGTATATGTATATGTATATGTATATGTATATGTATATGTATATGTATATGTATATGTATATGTATATGTATATGTATATGTATATGTATATGTATATGTATATGTATATGTATATGTATATGTATATGTATATGTATATGTATATGTATATGTATATGTATATGTATATGTATATGTATATGTATATGTATATGTATATGTATATGTATATGTATATGTATATGTATATGTATATGTATATGTATATGTATATGTATATGTATATGTATATGTATATGTATATGTATATGTATATGTATATGTATATGTATATGTATATGTATATGTATATGTATATGTATATGTATATGTATATGTATATGTATATGTATATGTATATGTATATGTATATGTATATGTATATGTATATGTATATGTATATGTATATGTATATGTATATGTATATGTATATGTATATGTATATGTATATGTATATGTATATGTATATGTATATGTATATGTATATGTATATGTATATGTATATGTATATGTATATGTATATGTATATGTATATGTATATGTATATGTATATGTATATGTATATGTATATGTATATGTATATGTATATGTATATGTATATGTATATGTATATGTATATGTATATGTATATGTATATGTATATGTATATGTATATGTATATGTATATGTATATGTATATGTATATGTATATGTATATGTATATGTATATGTATATGTATATGTATATGTATATGTATATGTATATGTATATGTATATGTATATGTATATGTATATGTATATGTATATGTATATGTATATGTATATGTATATGTATATGTATATGTATATGTATATGTATATGTATATGTATATGTATATGTATATGTATATGTATATGTATATGTATATGTATATGTATATGTATATGTATATGTATATGTATATGTATATGTATATGTATATGTATATGTATATGTATATGTATATGTATATGTATATGTATATGTATATGTATATGTATATGTATATGTATATGTATATGTATATGTATATGTATATGTATATGTATATGTATATGTATATGTATATGTATATGTATATGTATATGTATATGTATATGTATATGTATATGTATATGTATATGTATATGTATATGTATATGTATATGTATATGTATATGTATATGTATATGTATATGTATATGTATATGTATATGTATATGTATATGTATATGTATATGTATATGTATATGTATATGTATATGTATATGTATATGTATATGTATATGTATATGTATATGTATATGTATATGTATATGTATATGTATATGTATATGTATATGTATATGTATATGTATATGTATATGTATATGTATATGTATATGTATATGTATATGTATATGTATATGTATATGTATATGTATATGTATATGTATATGTATATGTATATGTATATGTATATGTATATGTATATGTATATGTATATGTATATGTATATGTATATGTATATGTATATGTATATGTATATGTATATGTATATGTATATGTATATGTATATGTATATGTATATGTATATGTATATGTATATGTATATGTATATGTATATGTATATGTATATGTATATGTATATGTATATGTATATGTATATGTATATGTATATGTATATGTATATGTATATGTATATGTATATGTATATGTATATGTATATGTATATGTATATGTATATGTATATGTATATGTATATGTATATGTATATGTATATGTATATGTATATGTATATGTATATGTATATGTATATGTATGATGTATTTGTATATGTATATGTATATGTATATGTATATGTATATGTAGTATGTGTTTATGGTATATGTATATGTATGGATGTGATTTGGTATATGTATATGTATA
>CALSEU010000010.1:0-35171 GCA_943735925.1 Pollenia amentaria
ATAATGATAATGATAATGATAATGATAATGATAATGATAATGATAATGATAATGATAATGATAATGATAATGATAATGATAATGATAATGATAATGATAATGATAATGATAATGATAATGATAATGATAATGATAATGATAATGATAATGATAATGATAATGATAATGATAATGATAATGATAATGATAATGATAATGATAATGATAATGATAATGATAATGATAATGATAATGATAATGATAATGATAATGATAATGATAATGATAATGATAATGATAATGATAATGATAATGATAATGATAATGATAATGATAATGATAATGATAATGATAATGATAATGATAATGATAATGATAATGATAATGATAATGATAATGATAATGATAATGATAATGATAATGATAATGATAATGATAATGATAATGATAATGATAATGATAATGATAATGATAATGATAATGATAATGATAATGATAATGATAATGATAATGATAATGATAATGATAATGATAATGATAATGATAATGATAATGATAATGATAATGATAATGATAATGATAATGATAATGATAATGATAATGATAATGATAATGATAATGATAATGATAATGATAATGATAATGATAATGATAATGATAATGATAATGATAATGATAATGATAATGATAATGATAATGATAATGATAATGATAATGATAATGATAATGATAATGATAATGATAATGATAATGATAATGATAATGATAATGATAATGATAATGATAATGATAATGATAATGATAATGATAATGATAATGATAATGATAATGATAATGATAATGATAATGATAATGATAATGATAATGATAATGATAATGATAATGATAATGATAATGATAATGATAATGATAATGATAATGATAATGATAATGATAATGATAATGATAATGATAATGATAATGATAATGATAATGATAATGATAATGATAATGATAATGATAATGATAATGATAATGATAATGATAATGATAATGATAATGATAATGATAATGATAATGATAATGATAATGATAATGATAATGATAATGATAATGATAATGATAATGATAATGATAATGATAATGATAATGATAATGATAATGATAATGATAATGATAATGATAATGATAATGATAATGATAATGATAATGATAATGATAATGATAATGATAATGATAATGATAATGATAATGATAATGATAATGATAATGATAATGATAATGATAATGATAATGATAATGATAATGATAATGATAATGATAATGATAATGATAATGATAATGATAATGATAATGATAATGATAATGATAATGATAATGATAATGATAATGATAATGATAATGATAATGATAATGATAATGATAATGATAATGATAATGATAATGATAATGATAATGATAATGATAATGATAATGATAATGATAATGATAATGATAATGATAATGATAATGATAATGATAATGATAATGATAATGATAATGATAATGATAATGATAATGATAATGATAATGATAATGATAATGATAATGATAATGATAATGATAATGATAATGATAATGATAATGATAATGATAATGATAATGATAATGATAATGATAATGATAATGATAATGATAATGATAATGATAATGATAATGATAATGATAATGATAATGATAATGATAATGATAATGATAATGATAATGATAATGATAATGATAATGATAATGATAATGATAATGATAATGATAATGATAATGATAATGATAATGATAATGATAATGATAATGATAATGATAATGATAATGATAATGATAATGATAATGATAATGATAATGATAATGATAATGATAATGATAATGATAATGATAATGATAATGATAATGATAATGATAATGATAATGATAATGATAATGATAATGATAATGATAATGATAATGATAATGATAATGATAATGATAATGATAATGATAATGATAATGATAATGATAATGATAATGATAATGATAATGATAATGATAATGATAATGATAATGATAATGATAATGATAATGATAATGATAATGATAATGATAATGATAATGATAATGATAATGATAATGATAATGATAATGATAATGATAATGATAATGATAATGATAATGATAATGATAATGATAATGATAATGATAATGATAATGATAATGATAATGATAATGATAATGATAATGATAATGATAATGATAATGATAATGATAATGATAATGATAATGATAATGATAATGATAATGATAATGATAATGATAATGATAATGATAATGATAATGATAATGATAATGATAATGATAATGATAATGATAATGATAATGATAATGATAATGATAATGATAATGATAATGATAATGATAATGATAATGATAATGATAATGATAATGATAATGATAATGATAATGATAATGATAATGATAATGATAATGATAATGATAATGATAATGATAATGATAATGATAATGATAATGATAATGATAATGATAATGATAATGATAATGATAATGATAATGATAATGATAATGATAATGATAATGATAATGATAATGATAATGATAATGATAATGATAATGATAATGATAATGATAATGATAATGATAATGATAATGATAATGATAATGATAATGATAATGATAATGATAATGATAATGATAATGATAATGATAATGATAATGATAATGATAATGATAATGATAATGATAATGATAATGATAATGATAATGATAATGATAATGATAATGATAATGATAATGATAATGATAATGATAATGATAATGATAATGATAATGATAATGATAATGATAATGATAATGATAATGATAATGATAATGATAATGATAATGATAATGATAATGATAATGATAATGATAATGATAATGATAATGATAATGATAATGATAATGATAATGATAATGATAATGATAATGATAATGATAATGATAATGATAATGATAATGATAATGATAATGATAATGATAATGATAATGATAATGATAATGATAATGATAATGATAATGATAATGATAATGATAATGATAATGATAATGATAATGATAATGATAATGATAATGATAATGATAATGATAATGATAATGATAATGATAATGATAATGATAATGATAATGATAATGATAATGATAATGATAATGATAATGATAATGATAATGATAATGATAATGATAATGATAATGATAATGATAATGATAATGATAATGATAATGATAATGATAATGATAATGATAATGATAATGATAATGATAATGATAATGATAATGATAATGATAATGATAATGATAATGATAATGATAATGATAATGATAATGATAATGATAATGATAATGATAATGATAATGATAATGATAATGATAATGATAATGATAATGATAATGATAATGATAATGATAATGATAATGATAATGATAATGATAATGATAATGATAATGATAATGATAATGATAATGATAATGATAATGATAATGATAATGATAATGATAATGATAATGATAATGATAATGATAATGATAATGATAATGATAATGATAATGATAATGATAATGATAATGATAATGATAATGATAATGATAATGATAATGATAATGATAATGATAATGATAATGATAATGATAATGATAATGATAATGATAATGATAATGATAATGATAATGATAATGATAATGATAATGATAATGATAATGATAATGATAATGATAATGATAATGATAATGATAATGATAATGATAATGATAATGATAATGATAATGATAATGATAATGATAATGATAATGATAATGATAATGATAATGATAATGATAATGATAATGATAATGATAATGATAATGATAATGATAATGATAATGATAATGATAATGATAATGATAATGATAATGATAATGATAATGATAATGATAATGATAATGATAATGATAATGATAATGATAATGATAATGATAATGATAATGATAATGATAATGATAATGATAATGATAATGATAATGATAATGATAATGATAATGATAATGATAATGATAATGATAATGATAATGATAATGATAATGATAATGATAATGATAATGATAATGATAATGATAATGATAATGATAATGATAATGATAATGATAATGATAATGATAATGATAATGATAATGATAATGATAATGATAATGATAATGATAATGATAATGATAATGATAATGATAATGATAATGATAATGATAATGATAATGATAATGATAATGATAATGATAATGATAATGATAATGATAATGATAATGATAATGATAATGATAATGATAATGATAATGATAATGATAATGATAATGATAATGATAATGATAATGATAATGATAATGATAATGATAATGATAATGATAATGATAATGATAATGATAATGATAATGATAATGATAATGATAATGATAATGATAATGATAATGATAATGATAATGATAATGATAATGATAATGATAATGATAATGATAATGATAATGATAATGATAATGATAATGATAATGATAATGATAATGATAATGATAATGATAATGATAATGATAATGATAATGATAATGATAATGATAATGATAATGATAATGATAATGATAATGATAATGATAATGATAATGATAATGATAATGATAATGATAATGATAATGATAATGATAATGATAATGATAATGATAATGATAATGATAATGATAATGATAATGATAATGATAATGATAATGATAATGATAATGATAATGATAATGATAATGATAATGATAATGATAATGATAATGATAATGATAATGATAATGATAATGATAATGATAATGATAATGATAATGATAATGATAATGATAATGATAATGATAATGATAATGATAATGATAATGATAATGATAATGATAATGATAATGATAATGATAATGATAATGATAATGATAATGATAATGATAATGATAATGATAATGATAATGATAATGATAATGATAATGATAATGATAATGATAATGATAATGATAATGATAATGATAATGATAATGATAATGATAATGATAATGATAATGATAATGATAATGATAATGATAATGATAATGATAATGATAATGATAATGATAATGATAATGATAATGATAATGATAATGATAATGATAATGATAATGATAATGATAATGATAATGATAATGATAATGATAATGATAATGATAATGATAATGATAATGATAATGATAATGATAATGATAATGATAATGATAATGATAATGATAATGATAATGATAATGATAATGATAATGATAATGATAATGATAATGATAATGATAATGATAATGATAATGATAATGATAATGATAATGATAATGATAATGATAATGATAATGATAATGATAATGATAATGATAATGATAATGATAATGATAATGATAATGATAATGATAATGATAATGATAATGATAATGATAATGATAATGATAATGATAATGATAATGATAATGATAATGATAATGATAATGATAATGATAATGATAATGATAATGATAATGATAATGATAATGATAATGATAATGATAATGATAATGATAATGATAATGATAATGATAATGATAATGATAATGATAATGATAATGATAATGATAATGATAATGATAATGATAATGATAATGATAATGATAATGATAATGATAATGATAATGATAATGATAATGATAATGATAATGATAATGATAATGATAATGATAATGATAATGATAATGATAATGATAATGATAATGATAATGATAATGATAATGATAATGATAATGATAATGATAATGATAATGATAATGATAATGATAATGATAATGATAATGATAATGATAATGATAATGATAATGATAATGATAATGATAATGATAATGATAATGATAATGATAATGATAATGATAATGATAATGATAATGATAATGATAATGATAATGATAATGATAATGATAATGATAATGATAATGATAATGATAATGATAATGATAATGATAATGATAATGATAATGATAATGATAATGAATGATAATGAATGATAATGATAATGATAATGATAATGATAATGATAATGATAATGATAATGATAATGATAATGATAATGATAATGATAATGATAATGATAATGATAATGATAATGATAATGATAATGATAAAGATAATGATAATGATAATGATAATGATAATGATAATGATAATGATAATGATAATGATAATGATAATGATAATGATAATGATAATGATAATGATAATGATAATGATAATGATAATGATAATGATAATGATAATGATAATGATAATGATAATGATAATGATAATGATAATGATAATGATAATGATAATGATAATGATAATGATAATGATAATGATAATGATAATGATAATGATAATGATAATGATAATGATAATGATAATGATAATGATAATGATAATGATAATGATAATGATAATGATAATGATAATGATAATGATAATGATAATGATAATGATAATGATAATGATAATGATAATGATAATGATAATGATAATGATAATGATAATGATAATGATAATGATAATGATAATGATAATGATAATGATAATGATAATGATAATGATAATGATAATGATAATGATAATGATAATGATAATGATAATGATAATGATAATGATAATGATAATGATAATGATAATGATAATGATAATGATAATGATAATGATAATGATAATGATAATGATAATGATAATGATAATGATAATGATAATGATAATGATAATGATAATGATAATGATAATGATAATGATAATGATAATGATAATGATAATGATAATGATAATGATAATGATAATGATAATGATAATGATAATGATAATGATAATGATAATGATAATGATAATGATAATGATAATGATAATGATAATGATAATGATAATGATAATGATAATGATAATGATAATGATAATGATAATGATAATGATAATGATAATGATAATGATAATGATAATGATAATGATAATGATAATGATAATGATAATGATAATGATAATGATAATGATAATGATAATGATAATGATAATGATAATGATAATGATAATGATAATGATAATGATAATGATAATGATAATGATAATGATAATGATAATGATAATGATAATGATAATGATAATGATAATGATAATGATAATGATAATGATAATGATAATGATAATGATAATGATAATGATAATGATAATGATAATGATAATGATAATGATAATGATAATGATAATGATAATGATAATGATAATGATAATGATAATGATAATGATAATGATAATGATAATGATAATGATAATGATAATGATAATGATAATGATAATGATAATGATAATGATAATGATAATGATAATGATAATGATAATGATAATGATAATGATAATGATAATGATAATGATAATGATAATGATAATGATAATGATAATGATAATGATAATGATAATGATAATGATAATGATAATGATAATGATAATGATAATGATAATGATAATGATAATGATAATGATAATGATAATGATAATGATAATGATAATGATAATGATAATGATAATGATAATGATAATGATAATGATAATGATAATGATAATGATAATGATAATGATAATGATAATGATAATGATAATGATAATGATAATGATAATGATAATGATAATGATAATGATAATGATAATGATAATGATAATGATAATGATAATGATAATGATAATGATAATGATAATGATAATGATAATGATAATGATAATGATAATGATAATGATAATGATAATGATAATGATAATGATAATGATAATGATAATGATAATGATAATGATAATGATAATGATAATGATAATGATAATGATAATGATAATGATAATGATAATGATAATGATAATGATAATGATAATGATAATGATAATGATAATGATAATGATAATGATAATGATAATGATAATGATAATGATAATGATAATGATAATGATAATGATAATGATAATGATAATGATAATGATAATGATAATGATAATGATAATGATAATGATAATGATAATGATAATGATAATGATAATGATAATGATAATGATAATGATAATGATAATGATAATGATAATGATAATGATAATGATAATGATAATGATAATGATAATGATAATGATAATGATAATGATAATGATAATGATAATGATAATGATAATGATAATGATAATGATAATGATAATGATAATGATAATGATAATGATAATGATAATGATAATGATAATGATAATGATAATGATAATGATAATGATAATGATAATGATAATGATAATGATAATGATAATGATAATGATAATGATAATGATAATGATAATGATAATGATAATGATAATGATAATGATAATGATAATGATAATGATAATGATAATGATAATGATAATGATAATGATAATGATAATGATAATGATAATGATAATGATAATGATAATGATAATGATAATGATAATGATAATGATAATGATAATGATAATGATAATGATAATGATAATGATAATGATAATGATAATGATAATGATAATGATAATGATAATGATAATGATAATGATAATGATAATGATAATGATAATGATAATGATAATGATAATGATAATGATAATGATAATGATAATGATAATGATAATGATAATGATAATGATAATGATAATGATAATGATAATGATAATGATAATGATAATGATAATGATAATGATAATGATAATGATAATGATAATGATAATGATAATGATAATGATAATGATAATGATAATGATAATGATAATGATAATGATAATGATAATGATAATGATAATGATAATGATAATGATAATGATAATGATAATGATAATGATAATGATAATGATAATGATAATGATAATGATAATGATAATGATAATGATAATGATAATGATAATGATAATGATAATGATAATGATAATGATAATGATAATGATAATGATAATGATAATGATAATGATAATGATAATGATAATGATAATGATAATGATAATGATAATGATAATGATAATGATAATGATAATGATAATGATAATGATAATGATAATGATAATGATAATGATAATGATAATGATAATGATAATGATAATGATAATGATAATGATAATGATAATGATAATGATAATGATAATGATAATGATAATGATAATGATAATGATAATGATAATGATAATGATAATGATAATGATAATGATAATGATAATGATAATGATAATGATAATGATAATGATAATGATAATGATAATGATAATGATAATGATAATGATAATGATAATGATAATGATAATGATAATGATAATGATAATGATAATGATAATGATAATGATAATGATAATGATAATGATAATGATAATGATAATGATAATGATAATGATAATGATAATGATAATGATAATGATAATGATAATGATAATGATAATGATAATGATAATGATAATGATAATGATAATGATAATGATAATGATAATGATAATGATAATGATAATGATAATGATAATGATAATGATAATGATAATGATAATGATAATGATAATGATAATGATAATGATAATGATAATGATAATGATAATGATAATGATAATGATAATGATAATGATAATGATAATGATAATGATAATGATAATGATAATGATAATGATAATGATAATGATAATGATAATGATAATGATAATGATAATGATAATGATAATGATAATGATAATGATAATGATAATGATAATGATAATGATAATGATAATGATAATGATAATGATAATGATAATGATAATGATAATGATAATGATAATGATAATGATAATGATAATGATAATGATAATGATAATGATAATGATAATGATAATGATAATGATAATGATAATGATAATGATAATGATAATGATAATGATAATGATAATGATAATGATAATGATAATGATAATGATAATGATAATGATAATGATAATGATAATGATAATGATAATGATAATGATAATGATAATGATAATGATAATGATAATGATAATGATAATGATAATGATAATGATAATGATAATGATAATGATAATGATAATGATAATGATAATGATAATGATAATGATAATGATAATGATAATGATAATGATAATGATAATGATAATGATAATGATAATGATAATGATAATGATAATGATAATGATAATGATAATGATAATGATAATGATAATGATAATGATAATGATAATGATAATGATAATGATAATGATAATGATAATGATAATGATAATGATAATGATAATGATAATGATAATGATAATGATAATGATAATGATAATGATAATGATAATGATAATGATAATGATAATGATAATGATAATGATAATGATAATGATAATGATAATGATAATGATAATGATAATGATAATGATAATGATAATGATAATGATAATGATAATGATAATGATAATGATAATGATAATGATAATGATAATGATAATGATAATGATAATGATAATGATAATGATAATGATAATGATAATGATAATGATAATGATAATGATAATGATAATGATAATGATAATGATAATGATAATGATAATGATAATGATAATGATAATGATAATGATAATGATAATGATAATGATAATGATAATGATAATGATAATGATAATGATAATGATAATGATAATGATAATGATAATGATAATGATAATGATAATGATAATGATAATGATAATGATAATGATAATGATAATGATAATGATAATGATAATGATAATGATAATGATAATGATAATGATAATGATAATGATAATGATAATGATAATGATAATGATAATGATAATGATAATGATAATGATAATGATAATGATAATGATAATGATAATGATAATGATAATGATAATGATAATGATAATGATAATGATAATGATAATGATAATGATAATGATAATGATAATGATAATGATAATGATAATGATAATGATAATGATAATGATAATGATAATGATAATGATAATGATAATGATAATGATAATGATAATGATAATGATAATGATAATGATAATGATAATGATAATGATAATGATAATGATAATGATAATGATAATGATAATGATAATGATAATGATAATGATAATGATAATGATAATGATAATGATAATGATAATGATAATGATAATGATAATGATAATGATAATGATAATGATAATGATAATGATAATGATAATGATAATGATAATGATAATGATAATGATAATGATAATGATAATGATAATGATAATGATAATGATAATGATAATGATAATGATAATGATAATGATAATGATAATGATAATGATAATGATAATGATAATGATAATGATAATGATAATGATAATGATAATGATAATGATAATGATAATGATAATGATAATGATAATGATAATGATAATGATAATGATAATGATAATGATAATGATAATGATAATGATAATGATAATGATAATGATAATGATAATGATAATGATAATGATAATGATAATGATAATGATAATGATAATGATAATGATAATGATAATGATAATGATAATGATAATGATAATGATAATGATAATGATAATGATAATGATAATGATAATGATAATGATAATGATAATGATAATGATAATGATAATGATAATGATAATGATAATGATAATGATAATGATAATGATAATGATAATGATAATGATAATGATAATGATAATGATAATGATAATGATAATGATAATGATAATGATAATGATAATGATAATGATAATGATAATGATAATGATAATGATAATGATAATGATAATGATAATGATAATGATAATGATAATGATAATGATAATGATAATGATAATGATAATGATAATGATAATGATAATGATAATGATAATGATAATGATAATGATAATGATAATGATAATGATAATGATAATGATAATGATAATGATAATGATAATGATAATGATAATGATAATGATAATGATAATGATAATGATAATGATAATGATAATGATAATGATAATGATAATGATAATGATAATGATAATGATAATGATAATGATAATGATAATGATAATGATAATGATAATGATAATGATAATGATAATGATAATGATAATGATAATGATAATGATAATGATAATGATAATGATAATGATAATGATAATGATAATGATAATGATAATGATAATGATAATGATAATGATAATGATAATGATAATGATAATGATAATGATAATGATAATGATAATGATAATGATAATGATAATGATAATGATAATGATAATGATAATGATAATGATAATGATAATGATAATGATAATGATAATGATAATGATAATGATAATGATAATGATAATGATAATGATAATGATAATGATAATGATAATGATAATGATAATGATAATGATAATGATAATGATAATGATAATGATAATGATAATGATAATGATAATGATAATGATAATGATAATGATAATGATAATGATAATGATAATGATAATGATAATGATAATGATAATGATAATGATAATGATAATGATAATGATAATGATAATGATAATGATAATGATAATGATAATGATAATGATAATGATAATGATAATGATAATGATAATGATAATGATAATGATAATGATAATGATAATGATAATGATAATGATAATGATAATGATAATGATAATGATAATGATAATGATAATGATAATGATAATGATAATGATAATGATAATGATAATGATAATGATAATGATAATGATAATGATAATGATAATGATAATGATAATGATAATGATAATGATAATGATAATGATAATGATAATGATAATGATAATGATAATGATAATGATAATGATAATGATAATGATAATGATAATGATAATGATAATGATAATGATAATGATAATGATAATGATAATGATAATGATAATGATAATGATAATGATAATGATAATGATAATGATAATGATAATGATAATGATAATGATAATGATAATGATAATGATAATGATAATGATAATGATAATGATAATGATAATGATAATGATAATGATAATGATAATGATAATGATAATGATAATGATAATGATAATGATAATGATAATGATAATGATAATGATAATGATAATGATAATGATAATGATAATGATAATGATAATGATAATGATAATGATAATGATAATGATAATGATAATGATAATGATAATGATAATGATAATGATAATGATAATGATAATGATAATGATAATGATAATGATAATGATAATGATAATGATAATGATAATGATAATGATAATGATAATGATAATGATAATGATAATGATAATGATAATGATAATGATAATGATAATGAGATAATGATAATGATAATGATAATGATAATGATAATGATAATGATAATGATAATGATAATGATAATGATAATGATAATGATAATGATAATGATAATGATAATGATAATGATAATGATAATGATAATGATAATGATAATGATAATGATAATGATAATGATAATGATAATGATAATGATAATGATAATGATAATGATAATGATAATGATAATGATAATGATAATGATAATGATAATGATAATGATAATGATAATGATAATGATAATGATAATGATAATGATAATGATAATGATAATGATAATGATAATGATAATGATAATGATAATGATAATGATAATGATAATGATAATGATAATGATAATGATAATGATAATGATAATGATAATGATAATGATAATGATAATGATAATGATAATGATAATGATAATGATAATGATAATGATAATGATAATGATAATGATAATGATAATGATAATGATAATGATAATGATAATGATAATGATAATGATAATGATAATGATAATGATAATGATAATGATAATGATAATGATAATGATAATGATAATGATAATGATAATGATAATGATAATGATAATGATAATGATAATGATAATGATAATGATAATGATAATGATAATGATAATGATAATGATAATGATAATGATAATGATAATGATAATGATAATGATAATGATAATGATAATGATAATGATAATGATAATGATAATGATAATGATAATGATAATGATAATGATAATGATAATGATAATGATAATGATAATGATAATGATAATGATAATGATAATGATAATGATAATGATAATGATAATGATAATGATAATGATAATGATAATGATAATGATAATGATAATGATAATGATAATGATAATGATAATGATAATGATAATGATAATGATAATGATAATGATAATGATAATGATAATGATAATGATAATGATAATGATAATGATAATGATAATGATAATGATAATGATAATGATAATGATAATGATAATGATAATGATAATGATAATGATAATGATAATGATAATGATAATGATAATGATAATGATAATGATAATGATAATGATAATGATAATGATAATGATAATGATAATGATAATGATAATGATAATGATAATGATAATGATAATGATAATGATAATGATAATGATAATGATAATGATAATGATAATGATAATGATAATGATAATGATAATGATAATGATAATGATAATGATAATGATAATGATAATGATAATGATAATGATAATGATAATGATAATGATAATGATAATGATAATGATAATGATAATGATAATGATAATGATAATGATAATGATAATGATAATGATAATGATAATGATAATGATAATGATAATGATAATGATAATGATAATGATAATGATAATGATAATGATAATGATAATGATAATGATAATGATAATGATAATGATAATGATAATGATAATGATAATGATAATGATAATGATAATGATAATGATAATGATAATGATAATGATAATGATAATGATAATGATAATGATAATGATAATGATAATGATAATGATAATGATAATGATAATGATAATGATAATGATAATGATAATGATAATGATAATGATAATGATAATGATAATGATAATGATAATGATAATGATAATGATAATGATAATGATAATGATAATGATAATGATAATGATAATGATAATGATAATGATAATGATAATGATAATGATAATGATAATGATAATGATAATGATAATGATAATGATAATGATAATGATAATGATAATGATAATGATAATGATAATGATAATGATAATGATAATGATAATGATAATGATAATGATAATGATAATGATAATGATAATGATAATGATAATGATAATGATAATGATAATGATAATGATAATGATAATGATAATGATAATGATAATGATAATGATAATGATAATGATAATGATAATGATAATGATAATGATAATGATAATGATAATGATAATGATAATGATAATGATAATGATAATGATAATGATAATGATAATGATAATGATAATGATAATGATAATGATAATGATAATGATAATGATAATGATAATGATAATGATAATGATAATGATAATGATAATGATAATGATAATGATAATGATAATGATAATGATAATGATAATGATAATGATAATGATAATGATAATGATAATGATAATGATAATGATAATGATAATGATAATGATAATGATAATGATAATGATAATGATAATGATAATGATAATGATAATGATAATGATAATGATAATGATAATGATAATGATAATGATAATGATAATGATAATGATAATGATAATGATAATGATAATGATAATGATAATGATAATGATAATGATAATGATAATGATAATGATAATGATAATGATAATGATAATGATAATGATAATGATAATGATAATGATAATGATAATGATAATGATAATGATAATGATAATGATAATGATAATGATAATGATAATGATAATGATAATGATAATGATAATGATAATGATAATGATAATGATAATGATAATGATAATGATAATGATAATGATAATGATAATGATAATGATAATGATAATGATAATGATAATGATAATGATAATGATAATGATAATGATAATGATAATGATAATGATAATGATAATGATAATGATAATGATAATGATAATGATAATGATAATGATAATGATAATGATAATGATAATGATAATGATAATGATAATGATAATGATAATGATAATGATAATGATAATGATAATGATAATGATAATGATAATGATAATGATAATGATAATGATAATGATAATGATAATGATAATGATAATGATAATGATAATGATAATGATAATGATAATGATAATGATAATGATAATGATAATGATAATGATAATGATAATGATAATGATAATGATAATGATAATGATAATGATAATGATAATGATAATGATAATGATAATGATAATGATAATGATAATGATAATGATAATGATAATGATAATGATAATGATAATGATAATGATAATGATAATGATAATGATAATGATAATGATAATGATAATGATAATGATAATGATAATGATAATGATAATGATAATGATAATGATAATGATAATGATAATGATAATGATAATGATAATGATAATGATAATGATAATGATAATGATAATGATAATGATAATGATAATGATAATGATAATGATAATGATAATGATAATGATAATGATAATGATAATGATAATGATAATGATAATGATAATGATAATGATAATGATAATGATAATGATAATGATAATGATAATGATAATGATAATGATAATGATAATGATAATGATAATGATAATGATAATGATAATGATAATGATAATGATAATGATAATGATAATGATAATGATAATTTTTTTTTTTTTTTTTTTTTTATTTATTTATTTTTTTTTTTTTTATTTATTTATTTATTTAAGTATTCATTTACATTGATGACCTTGCAAAGCCACTGGGGCTTGTCTGCATGTTCAATTCAAATATTAAATTTACAATTATATATAGAGCATTCGTTGCAAAATTAAATATGTTTTTATATAATGAGAAAATTGTTAAAATATTTTTATAACATTAATAAAGTTGCAGTTCATGGATTATTTATAAAAAAATTTTTAAATATTTTTTTTCTTTTGTGGAAGTTTATTGCTGTGTCAAATATTTCAGTAGGCATTTTGTTGAGTATTGTAGGAAGAACTACGGATAGGATGTTTTTCCCGTAGATATTTTTGTGTCTCTGTACACGGTATCTTCCTTCGGCATTTAGTCTGGTCTGGTGATTGTGATCTATTCTTTTAAGGAATCTGGAATCATTGTAGAATTCGATTGATAATGTTGTGAAGTAGATGCTTTTAACGTTTAATATTTGTAATTCTTTTGCAATATTGTTAGTTGTCAGATTGTTGTTATTTGTTGTATCCAAAACATTAGAGTTGTTATTTGTTGTTGATGATGTTGTTGCTATATTGTTATTGATGACGTTATTAAGGTAGTTTGTGTTGCTTATTGTGTTTTGATTGTAGTCAATATTAATCACTATATTGCTGCCATTGTTTGAAGTCGTGTTGTTTGTTGGAGTGTTTTGTCTGTAGTGCGCAGGTCGTGTCATTTTTAGTATTTTTAGCAGTTGGTTTTGTGTTTTTTGAAGTTTTTCACAATGTGTTGAGCTGCCCCATGCTGTTATACCATGACGAAGATGCGACTCTACTAAAGAAAAATATGCTTGTCTTACAACAGTTTCGCTCGATCTGTAGCTTAAATGACGCAACATAAACGCAGCTTTTCTTAATTTTTTACGAACTTCTTCTATATGTACAATCCATTTAAAATTATGGTCTACATACACGCCAAGATATTTATATGTGTTAACAATTTCGATTGTAATGGAACATTGATCACCGTTGTAGTCAAGATCTAATAACTTTTTTCTATGTAAGCATTCTGTAGAATGAAATTTTAGGTTTATTTCCCTATAAAGGAAATGTGGTGGTTTAATATGCATAAGTTTTGTTTTGGTTGCATTAATAATTAAACCATGGTCGTGGCACCATCTTACCGCGGTATCGAGCTGGTGTTGCATTATAAATGCCGCAGAATCTATATTTTTGTGGGCTACTACTATTGCAGTGTCATCCGCGTAAGCAAAGGTTTTACACATTTTTAAAGAGTTAATAAGCTCGTTAGAATATATAATGTAAAGAATGGGACCTAATTTCGAGCCTTGCGGCACACCAAAATCCGACGCGATTTCTTCACTACAATTATTATTGATTTTTACAATATATTTTCTGAGCGAAAGGTAGTTTTTGAACCATTCTATACAGTTGCCACGAATACCTATTCTTTCTAACATTTGTATTAATTTTCTATGTGAAAGGGTGTCGAAAGCTTTGCTGAAATCTATGAACAAAGTTAAGCAGTGATGGCTTTTACTTAATTGCTCATTTATGTAATTTGCAAAATTACCTAGAAGCTTATTTATACTCTTGCCTCTTTGGAATCCATATTGATTTGTATTAATTATTTTATATTTAGTTGTATAGTCCGTCAATCTATTGCATATGACCTCTTCCATTATTTTCTCAATAACGGATAGAATTGAAATTGGTCGATAATTATTATAATCCGATTTTGAACCATTTTTAAAGATTGGCCGAACATAAGACACTTTGAGTACATCGGGAATAACAGCATTGTTGATTATAAGGTTGATAAGTTTTGTTATAATAGGAGTCATTACACCTGCATTGTTTTTTAGATCCGACGGTCTGATTCCATCATATCCCGCACTTTTTTTTATGTTTAGCGAATTTAAAATATTAAAAATTTCTGTTTCGTTTGTATTACTTAAATATAATGAGTTTTGTAGTACTTGTGTTGGTTGATTAATTGTTTGTATTTCACAGTTGTGTAAAATATCTTTCACGTTTTTTTTAAAATTTATTGCGAAGTTATTGCAAATATCTGTTAAATTCATATTTTTAAAGTTTTTGAGAATTATTTCATCAACATTGTTAGATTTTCTGCCGATTATTTCGTTTATAATTTGCCACGTTACTCGAATATTGTTCCTATTTTCGTAAAATTTGTTTTTGTAATAAACATTTTTTGCATAATTTAGTTGCTTATTTAATTTATTTCTATGTTTTTTGTATTCATTTTCAAAAAATTTATTATTTCTATTTGTTGCCCATTTTTTATAAAGTTTATCCCGAGTTTCACACTTTTTTATTAAATTTTCATTCATCCAAGGATTTGGAGTTCTATTTTTCTTTTTTTGAACACTTATTTTAGAATTTTCATAAATTTGACAAAATTTTTCATGTATTAATTTAAACATTATATTTGGATTATTTTCATTTTCTATTTCGTGCCAGTTTGTTGTACAGATCTGCTGATTAACTTTAGAATTACTTAATTTGGTATATTGTGTGTCATTTCTTATCACTCTCTTAACCTTGTCATTTTCCGCAAGACAACATATAAGAGAATAATGATCGGATATGTTTGTTTTTATTATTGATGAATATGTGTTTGTACTTAAGTGTTTAAGCTTAACAAAGAGATGATCAATACATGTGTGAGTGTCCCTATTTAAATCTTCTCTTGTACATTTTTCAATCATGCATTGCAGGCCATTAGATGACATCATATCAAGATAAAGAGTTGTCGTGAGGTCTCTTTTTAAGAGATCAATGTTTATATCCCCAATTACAATAACATTTTGTTGTTTATTAGATTTATTTAACACATCATCTAGTTCTGTAATAAACTCATTTATTTTGTTTGAAGGCGGACGGTAAATTGCAAGGAGTGAAATATTTTCGTTTGCTTGTATATTAATATGTATAAATTCGAACGATCTTGCATTAACTGATATATTTGTGTATGCTATGCTCTCTTTGATGTAAACTGCTACACCTCCTCCCCCTCTATCGGCTCTATTTAAAAATGTTGAGTTGTAGCCATTTATACCGTAAAAAGAAGTTTCATTGTCTTCTATATTTGTTTCAACAAGAACAATAATTTTAATTAAATGTATTACACCGTGTATTGTAGCCATAATGATAATGATATAATGATAATGATAATGATAATGATAATGATAATGATAATGATAATGATAATGATAATGATAATGATAATGATAATGATAATGATAATGATAATGATAATGATAATGATAATGATAATGATAATGATAATGATAATGATAATGATAATGATAATGATAATGATAATGATAATGATAATGATAATGATAATGATAATGATAATGATAATGATAATGATAATGATAATGATAATGATAATGATAATGATAATGATAATGATAATGATAATGATAATGATAATGATAATGATAATGATAATGATAATGATAATGATAATGATAATGATAATGATAATGATAATGATAATGATAATGATAATGATAATGATAATGATAATGATAATGATAATGATAATGATAATGATAATGATAATGATAATGATAATGATAATGATAATGATAATGATAATGATAATGATAATGATAATGATAATGATAATGATAATGATAATGATAATGATAATGATAATGATAATGATAATGATAATGATAATGATAATGATAATGATAATGATAATGATAATGATAATGATAATGATAATGATAATGATAATGATAATGATAATGATAATGATAATGATAATGATAATGATAATGATAATGATAATGATAATGATAATGATAATGATAATGATAATGATAATGATAATGATAATGATAATGATAATGATAATGATAATGATAATGATAATGATAATGATAATGATAATGATAATGATAATGATAATGATAATGATAATGATAATGATAATGATAATGATAATGATAATGATAATGATAATGATAATGATAATGATAATGATAATGATAATGATAATGATAATGATAATGATAATGATAATGATAATGATAATGATAATGATAATGATAATGATAATGATAATGATAATGATAATGATAATGATAATGATAATGATAATGATAATGATAATGATAATGATAATGATAATGATAATGATAATGATAATGATAATGATAATGATAATGATAATGATAATGATAATGATAATGATAATGATAATGATAATGATAATGATAATGATAATGATAATGATAATGATAATGATAATGATAATGATAATGATAATGATAATGATAATGATAATGATAATGATAATGATAATGATAATGATAATGATAATGATAATGATAATGATAATGATAATGATAATGATAATGATAATGATAATGATAATGATAATGATAATGATAATGATAATGATAATGATAATGATAATGATAATGATAATGATAATGATAATGATAATGATAATGATAATGATAATGATAATGATAATGATAATGATAATGATAATGATAATGATAATGATAATGATAATGATAATGATAATGATAATGATAATGATAATGATAATGATAATGATAATGATAATGATAATGATAATGATAATGATAATGATAATGATAATGATAATGATAATGATAATGATAATGATAATGATAATGATAATGATAATGATAATGATAATGATAATGATAATGATAATGATAATGATAATGATAATGATAATGATAATGATAATGATAATGATAATGATAATGATAATGATAATGATAATGATAATGATAATGATAATGATAATGATAATGATAATGATAATGATAATGATAATGATAATGATAATGATAATGATAATGATAATGATAATGATAATGATAATGATAATGATAATGATAATGATAATGATAATGATAATGATAATGATAATGATAATGATAATGATAATGATAATGATAATGATAATGATAATGATAATGATAATGATAATGATAATGATAATGATAATGATAATGATAATGATAATGATAATGATAATGATAATGATAATGATAATGATAATGATAATGATAATGATAATGATAATGATAATGATAATGATAATGATAATGATAATGATAATGATAATGATAATGATAATGATAATGATAATGATAATGATAATGATAATGATAATGATAATGATAATGATAATGATAATGATAATGATAATGATAATGATAATGATAATGATAATGATAATGATAATGATAATGATAATGATAATGATAATGATAATGATAATGATAATGATAATGATAATGATAATGATAATGATAATGATAATGATAATGATAATGATAATGATAATGATAATGATAATGATAATGATAATGATAATGATAATGATAATGATAATGATAATGATAATGATAATGATAATGATAATGATAATGATAATGATAATGATAATGATAATGATAATGATAATGATAATGATAATGATAATGATAATGATAATGATAATGATAATGATAATGATAATGATAATGATAATGATAATGATAATGATAATGATAATGATAATGATAATGATAATGATAATGATAATGATAATGATAATGATAATGATAATGATAATGATAATGATAATGATAATGATAATGATAATGATAATGATAATGATAATGATAATGATAATGATAATGATAATGATAATGATAATGATAATGATAATGATAATGATAATGATAATGATAATGATAATGATAATGATAATGATAATGATAATGATAATGATAATGATAATGATAATGATAATGATAATGATAATGATAATGATAATGATAATGATAATGATAATGATAATGATAATGATAATGATAATGATAATGATAATGATAATGATAATGATAATGATAATGATAATGATAATGATAATGATAATGATAATGATAATGATAATGATAATGATAATGATAATGATAATGATAATGATAATGATAATGATAATGATAATGATAATGATAATGATAATGATAATGATAATGATAATGATAATGATAATGATAATGATAATGATAATGATAATGATAATGATAATGATAATGATAATGATAATGATAATGATAATGATAATGATAATGATAATGATAATGATAATGATAATGATAATGATAATGATAATGATAATGATAATGATAATGATAATGATAATGATAATGATAATGATAATGATAATGATAATGATAATGATAATGATAATGATAATGATAATGATAATGATAATGATAATGATAATGATAATGATAATGATAATGATAATGATAATGATAATGATAATGATAATGATAATGATAATGATAATGATAATGATAATGATAATGATAATGATAATGATAATGATAATGATAATGATAATGATAATGATAATGATAATGATAATGATAATGATAATGATAATGATAATGATAATGATAATGATAATGATAATGATAATGATAATGATAATGATAATGATAATGATAATGATAATGATAATGATAATGATAATGATAATGATAATGATAATGATAATGATAATGATAATGATAATGATAATGATAATGATAATGATAATGATAATGATAATGATAATGATAATGATAATGATAATGATAATGATAATGATAATGATAATGATAATGATAATGATAATGATAATGATAATGATAATGATAATGATAATGATAATGATAATGATAATGATAATGATAATGATAATGATAATGATAATGATAATGATAATGATAATGATAATGATAATGATAATGATAATGATAATGATAATGATAATGATAATGATAATGATAATGATAATGATAATGATAATGATAATGATAATGATAATGATAATGATAATGATAATGATAATGATAATGATAATGATAATGATAATGATAATGATAATGATAATGATAATGATAATGATAATGATAATGATAATGATAATGATAATGATAATGATAATGATAATGATAATGATAATGATAATGATAATGATAATGATAATGATAATGATAATGATAATGATAATGATAATGATAATGATAATGATAATGATAATGATAATGATAATGATAATGATAATGATAATGATAATGATAATGATAATGATAATGATAATGATAATGATAATGATAATGATAATGATAATGATAATGATAATGATAATGATAATGATAATGATAATGATAATGATAATGATAATGATAATGATAATGATAATGATAATGATAATGATAATGATAATGATAATGATAATGATAATGATAATGATAATGATAATGATAATGATAATGATAATGATAATGATAATGATAATGATAATGATAATGATAATGATAATGATAATGATAATGATAATGATAATGATAATGATAATGATAATGATAATGATAATGATAATGATAATGATAATGATAATGATAATGATAATGATAATGATAATGATAATGATAATGATAATGATAATGATAATGATAATGATAATGATAATGATAATGATAATGATAATGATAATGATAATGATAATGATAATGATAATGATAATGATAATGATAATGATAATGATAATGATAATGATAATGATAATGATAATGATAATGATAATGATAATGATAATGATAATGATAATGATAATGATAATGATAATGATAATGATAATGATAATGATAATGATAATGATAATGATAATGATAATGATAATGATAATGATAATGATAATGATAATGATAATGATAATGATAATGATAATGATAATGATAATGATAATGATAATGATAATGATAATGATAATGATAATGATAATGATAATGATAATGATAATGATAATGATAATGATAATGATAATGATAATGATAATGATAATGATAATGATAATGATAATGATAATGATAATGATAATGATAATGATAATGATAATGATAATGATAATGATAATGATAATGATAATGATAATGATAATGATAATGATAATGATAATGATAATGATAATGATAATGATAATGATAATGATAATGATAATGATAATGATAATGATAATGATAATGATAATGATAATGATAATGATAATGATAATGATAATGATAATGATAATGATAATGATAATGATAATGATAATGATAATGATAATGATAATGATAATGATAATGATAATGATAATGATAATGATAATGATAATGATAATGATAATGATAATGATAATGATAATGATAATGATAATGATAATGATAATGATAATGATAATGATAATGATAATGATAATGATAATGATAATGATAATGATAATGATAATGATAATGATAATGATAATGATAATGATAATGATAATGATAATGATAATGATAATGATAATGATAATGATAATGATAATGATAATGATAATGATAATGATAATGATAATGATAATGATAATGATAATGATAATGATAATGATAATGATAATGATAATGATAATGATAATGATAATGATAATGATAATGATAATGATAATGATAATGATAATGATAATGATAATGATAATGATAATGATAATGATAATGATAATGATAATGATAATGATAATGATAATGATAATGATAATGATAATGATAATGATAATGATAATGATAATGATAATGATAATGATAATGATAATGATAATGATAATGATAATGATAATGATAATGATAATGATAATGATAATGATAATGATAATGATAATGATAATGATAATGATAATGATAATGATAATGATAATGATAATGATAATGATAATGATAATGATAATGATAATGATAATGATAATGATAATGATAATGATAATGATAATGATAATGATAATGATAATGATAATGATAATGATAATGATAATGATAATGATAATGATAATGATAATGATAATGATAATGATAATGATAATGATAATGATAATGATAATGATAATGATAATGATAATGATAATGATAATGATAATGATAATGATAATGATAATGATAATGATAATGATAATGATAATGATAATGATAATGATAATGATAATGATAATGATAATGATAATGATAATGATAATGATAATGATAATGATAATGATAATGATAATGATAATGATAATGATAATGATAATGATAATGATAATGATAATGATAATGATAATGATAATGATAATGATAATGATAATGATAATGATAATGATAATGATAATGATAATGATAATGATAATGATAATGATAATGATAATGATAATGATAATGATAATGATAATGATAATGATAATGATAATGATAATGATAATGATAATGATAATGATAATGATAATGATAATGATAATGATAATGATAATGATAATGATAATGATAATGATAATGATAATGATAATGATAATGATAATGATAATGATAATGATAATGATAATGATAATGATAATGATAATGATAATGATAATGATAATGATAATGATAATGATAATGATAATGATAATGATAATGATAATGATAATGATAATGATAATGATAATGATAATGATAATGATAATGATAATGATAATGATAATGATAATGATAATGATAATGATAATGATAATGATAATGATAATGATAATGATAATGATAATGATAATGATAATGATAATGATAATGATAATGATAATGATAATGATAATGATAATGATAATGATAATGATAATGATAATGATAATGATAATGATAATGATAATGATAATGATAATGATAATGATAATGATAATGATAATGATAATGATAATGATAATGATAATGATAATGATAATGATAATGATAATGATAATGATAATGATAATGATAATGATAATGATAATGATAATGATAATGATAATGATAATGATAATGATAATGATAATGATAATGATAATGATAATGATAATGATAATGATAATGATAATGATAATGATAATGATAATGATAATGATAATGATAATGATAATGATAATGATAATGATAATGATAATGATAATGATAATGATAATGATAATGATAATGATAATGATAATGATAATGATAATGATAATGATAATGATAATGATAATGATAATGATAATGATAATGATAATGATAATGATAATGATAATGATAATGATAATGATAATGATAATGATAATGATAATGATAATGATAATGATAATGATAATGATAATGATAATGATAATGATAATGATAATGATAATGATAATGATAATGATAATGATAATGATAATGATAATGATAATGATAATGATAATGATAATGATAATGATAATGATAATGATAATGATAATGATAATGATAATGATAATGATAATGATAATGATAATGATAATGATAATGATAATGATAATGATAATGATAATGATAATGATAATGATAATGATAATGATAATGATAATGATAATGATAATGATAATGATAATGATAATGATAATGATAATGATAATGATAATGATAATGATAATGATAATGATAATGATAATGATAATGATAATGATAATGATAATGATAATGATAATGATAATGATAATGATAATGATAATGATAATGATAATGATAATGATAATGATAATGATAATGATAATGATAATGATAATGATAATGATAATGATAATGATAATGATAATGATAATGATAATGATAATGATAATGATAATGATAATGATAATGATAATGATAATGATAATGATAATGATAATGATAATGATAATGATAATGATAATGATAATGATAATGATAATGATAATGATAATGATAATGATAATGATAATGATAATGATAATGATAATGATAATGATAATGATAATGATAATGATAATGATAATGATAATGATAATGATAATGATAATGATAATGATAATGATAATGATAATGATAATGATAATGATAATGATAATGATAATGATAATGATAATGATAATGATAATGATAATGATAATGATAATGATAATGATAATGATAATGATAATGATAATGATAATGATAATGATAATGATAATGATAATGATAATGATAATGATAATGATAATGATAATGATAATGATAATGATAATGATAATGATAATGATAATGATAATGATAATGATAATGATAATGATAATGATAATGATAATGATAATGATAATGATAATGATAATGATAATGATAATGATAATGATAATGATAATGATAATGATAATGATAATGATAATGATAATGATAATGATAATGATAATGATAATGATAATGATAATGATAATGATAATGATAATGATAATGATAATGATAATGATAATGATAATGATAATGATAATGATAATGATAATGATAATGATAATGATAATGATAATGATAATGATAATGATAATGATAATGATAATGATAATGATAATGATAATGATAATGATAATGATAATGATAATGATAATGATAATGATAATGATAATGATAATGATAATGATAATGATAATGATAATGATAATGATAATGATAATGATAATGATAATGATAATGATAATGATAATGATAATGATAATGATAATGATAATGATAATGATAATGATAATGATAATGATAATGATAATGATAATGATAATGATAATGATAATGATAATGATAATGATAATGATAATGATAATGATAATGATAATGATAATGATAATGATAATGATAATGATAATGATAATGATAATGATAATGATAATGATAATGATAATGATAATGATAATGATAATGATAATGATAATGATAATGATAATGATAATGATAATGATAATGATAATGATAATGATAATGATAATGATAATGATAATGATAATGATAATGATAATGATAATGATAATGATAATGATAATGATAATGATAATGATAATGATAATGATAATGATAATGATAATGATAATGATAATGATAATGATAATGATAATGATAATGATAATGATAATGATAATGATAATGATAATGATAATGATAATGATAATGATAATGATAATGATAATGATAATGATAATGATAATGATAATGATAATGATAATGATAATGATAATGATAATGATAATGATAATGATAATGATAATGATAATGATAATGATAATGATAATGATAATGATAATGATAATGATAATGATAATGATAATGATAATGATAATGATAATGATAATGATAATGATAATGATAATGATAATGATAATGATAATGATAATGATAATGATAATGATAATGATAATGATAATGATAATGATAATGATAATGATAATGATAATGATAATGATAATGATAATGATAATGATAATGATAATGATAATGATAATGATAATGATAATGATAATGATAATGATAATGATAATGATAATGATAATGATAATGATAATGATAATGATAATGATAATGATAATGATAATGATAATGATAATGATAATGATAATGATAATGATAATGATAATGATAATGATAATGATAATGATAATGATAATGATAATGATAATGATAATGATAATGATAATGATAATGATAATGATAATGATAATGATAATGATAATGATAATGATAATGATAATGATAATGATAATGATAATGATAATGATAATGATAATGATAATGATAATGATAATGATAATGATAATGATAATGATAATGATAATGATAATGATAATGATAATGATAATGATAATGATAATGATAATGATAATGATAATGATAATGATAATGATAATGATAATGATAATGATAATGATAATGATAATGATAATGATAATGATAATGATAATGATAATGATAATGATAATGATAATGATAATGATAATGATAATGATAATGATAATGATAATGATAATGATAATGATAATGATAATGATAATGATAATGATAATGATAATGATAATGATAATGATAATGATAATGATAATGATAATGATAATGATAATGATAATGATAATGATAATGATAATGATAATGATAATGATAATGATAATGATAATGATAATGATAATGATAATGATAATGATAATGATAATGATAATGATAATGATAATGATAATGATAATGATAATGATAATGATAATGATAATGATAATGATAATGATAATGATAATGATAATGATAATGATAATGATAATGATAATGATAATGATAATGATAATGATAATGATAATGATAATGATAATGATAATGATAATGATAATGATAATGATAATGATAATGATAATGATAATGATAATGATAATGATAATGATAATGATAATGATAATGATAATGATAATGATAATGATAATGATAATGATAATGATAATGATAATGATAATGATAATGATAATGATAATGATAATGATAATGATAATGATAATGATAATGATAATGATAATGATAATGATAATGATAATGATAATGATAATGATAATGATAATGATAATGATAATGATAATGATAATGATAATGATAATGATAATGATAATGATAATGATAATGATAATGATAATGATAATGATAATGATAATGATAATGATAATGATAATGATAATGATAATGATAATGATAATGATAATGATAATGATAATGATAATGATAATGATAATGATAATGATAATGATAATGATAATGATAATGATAATGATAATGATAATGATAATGATAATGATAATGATAATGATAATGATAATGATAATGATAATGATAATGATAATGATAATGATAATGATAATGATAATGATAATGATAATGATAATGATAATGATAATGATAATGATAATGATAATGATAATGATAATGATAATGATAATGATAATGATAATGATAATGATAATGATAATGATAATGATAATGATAATGATAATGATAATGATAATGATAATGATAATGATAATGATAATGATAATGATAATGATAATGATAATGATAATGATAATGATAATGATAATGATAATGATAATGATAATGATAATGATAATGATAATGATAATGATAATGATAATGATAATGATAATGATAATGATAATGATAATGATAATGATAATGATAATGATAATGATAATGATAATGATAATGATAATGATAATGATAATGATAATGATAATGATAATGATAATGATAATGATAATGATAATGATAATGATAATGATAATGATAATGATAATGATAATGATAATGATAATGATAATGATAATGATAATGATAATGATAATGATAATGATAATGATAATGATAATGATAATGATAATGATAATGATAATGATAATGATAATGATAATGATAATGATAATGATAATGATAATGATAATGATAATGATAATGATAATGATAATGATAATGATAATGATAATGATAATGATAATGATAATGATAATGATAATGATAATGATAATGATAATGATAATGATAATGATAATGATAATGATAATGATAATGATAATGATAATGATAATGATAATGATAATGATAATGATAATGATAATGATAATGATAATGATAATGATAATGATAATGATAATGATAATGATAATGATAATGATAATGATAATGATAACGATAATGATAATGATAATGATAATGATAATGATAATGATAATGATAATGATAATGATAATGATAATGATAATGATAATGATAATGATAATGATAATGATAATGATAATGATAATGATAATGATAATGATAATGATAATGATAATGATAATGATAATGATAATGATAATGATAATGATAATGATAATGATAATGATAATGATAATGATAATGATAATGATAATGATAATGATAATGATAATGATAATGATAATGATAATGATAATGATAATGATAATGATAATGATAATG
Source organism: Pollenia amentaria (assembly GCA_943735925.1). Taxonomy (NCBI): domain Eukaryota; kingdom Metazoa; phylum Arthropoda; class Insecta; order Diptera; family Polleniidae; genus Pollenia; species Pollenia amentaria. The sequence goes on from CALSEU010000010.1 coordinate 31,623, forward strand.
ATAATGATAATGATAATGATAATGATAATGATAATGATAATGATAATGATAATGATAATGATAATGATAATGATAATGATAATGATAATGATAATGATAATGATAATGATAATGATAATGATAATGATAATGATAATGATAATGATAATGATAATGATAATGATAATGATAATGATAATGATAATGATAATGATAATGATAATGATAATGATAATGATAATGATAATGATAATGATAATGATAATGATAATGATAATGATAATGATAATGATAATGATAATGATAATGATAATGATAATGATAATGATAATGATAATGATAATGATAATGATAATGATAATGATAATGATAATGATAATGATAATGATAATGATAATGATAATGATAATGATAATGATAATGATAATGATAATGATAATGATAATGATAATGATAATGATAATGATAATGATAATGATAATGATAATGATAATGATAATGATAATGATAATGATAATGATAATGATAATGATAATGATAATGATAATGATAATGATAATGATAATGATAATGATAATGATAATGATAATGATAATGATAATGATAATGATAATGATAATGATAATGATAATGATAATGATAATGATAATGATAATGATAATGATAATGATAATGATAATGATAATGATAATGATAATGATAATGATAATGATAATGATAATGATAATGATAATGATAATGATAATGATAATGATAATGATAATGATAATGATAATGATAATGATAATGATAATGATAATGATAATGATAATGATAATGATAATGATAATGATAATGATAATGATAATGATAATGATAATGATAATGATAATGATAATGATAATGATAATGATAATGATAATGATAATGATAATGATAATGATAATGATAATGATAATGATAATGATAATGATAATGATAATGATAATGATAATGATAATGATAATGATAATGATAATGATAATGATAATGATAATGATAATGATAATGATAATGATAATGATAATGATAATGATAATGATAATGATAATGATAATGATAATGATAATGATAATGATAATGATAATGATAATGATAATGATAATGATAATGATAATGATAATGATAATGATAATGATAATGATAATGATAATGATAATGATAATGATAATGATAATGATAATGATAATGATAATGATAATGATAATGATAATGATAATGATAATGATAATGATAATGATAATGATAATGATAATGATAATGATAATGATAATGATAATGATAATGATAATGATAATGATAATGATAATGATAATGATAATGATAATGATAATGATAATGATAATGATAATGATAATGATAATGATAATGATAATGATAATGATAATGATAATGATAATGATAATGATAATGATAATGATAATGATAATGATAATGATAATGATAATGATAATGATAATGATAATGATAATGATAATGATAATGATAATGATAATGATAATGATAATGATAATGATAATGATAATGATAATGATAATGATAATGATAATGATAATGATAATGATAATGATAATGATAATGATAATGATAATGATAATGATAATGATAATGATAATGATAATGATAATGATAATGATAATGATAATGATAATGATAATGATAATGATAATGATAATGATAATGATAATGATAATGATAATGATAATGATAATGATAATGATAATGATAATGATAATGATAATGATAATGATAATGATAATGATAATGATAATGATAATGATAATGATAATGATAATGATAATGATAATGATAATGATAATGATAATGATAATGATAATGATAATGATAATGATAATGATAATGATAATGATAATGATAATGATAATGATAATGATAATGATAATGATAATGATAATGATAATGATAATGATAATGATAATGATAATGATAATGATAATGATAATGATAATGATAATGATAATGATAATGATAATGATAATGATAATGATAATGATAATGATAATGATAATGATAATGATAATGATAATGATAATGATAATGATAATGATAATGATAATGATAATGATAATGATAATGATAATGATAATGATAATGATAATGATAATGATAATGATAATGATAATGATAATGATAATGATAATGATAATGATAATGATAATGATAATGATAATGATAATGATAATGATAATGATAATGATAATGATAATGAAAATGATAAGGATAATGATAATGATAATGATAATGATAATGATAATGATAATGATAATGATAATGATAATGATAATGATAATGATAATGATAATGATAATGATAATGATAATGATAATGATAATGATAATGATAATGATAATGATAATGATAATGATAATGATAATGATAATGATAATGATAATGATAATGATAATGATAATGATAATGATAATGATAATGATAATGATAATGATAATGATAATGATAATGATAATGATAATGATAATGATAATGATAATGATAATGATAATGATAATGATAATGATAATGATAATGATAATGATAATGATAATGATAATGATAATGATAATGATAATGATAATGATAATGATAATGATAATGATAATGATAATGATAATGATAATGATAATGATAATGATAATGATAATGATAATGATAATGATAATGATAATGATAATGATAATGATAATGATAATGATAATGATAATGATAATGATAATGATAATGATAATGATAATGATAATGATAATGATAATGATAATGATAAGGATAATGATAATGATAATGATAATGATAATGATAATGATAATGATAATGATAATGATAATGATAATGATAATGATAATGATAATGATAATGATAATGATAATGATAATGATAATGAAAATGATAATGATAATGATAATGATAATGATAATGATAATGATAATGATAATGATAATGATAATGATAATGATAATGATAATGATACTGATAATGATAATGATAATGATAATGATAATGATAATGATAATGATAATGATAATGATAATGATAATGATAATGATAATGATAATGATAATGATAATGATAATGATAATGATAATGATAATGATAATGATATGATAATGATAATGATAATGATAATGATAATGTAATGATAATGATAATGATAATGATAATGATAACTGATAATGATAAATGATAGATAATGATAATGATAAATGATAATGATAATGATAATGATAATGATAATGATAAGATAATGATAATGATAATGATAATGATAATGATAATGATAATGATATGATAATGAATGATAATGATAATGATAATGTTTATGATAATGCTAATGATAATGATAATGATAATGATAATGATAATGATAATGATAATGATAATTGATAATGATAATGATTGATAATGATAAATGATAATGATAATGATAATGATAATGATAATGATAATGATACTGATAATGATAATGATAATGATAATGATAATGATAATGATAATGATAATGATAATGATAATGATATGATAATGATAATGATAATGATA
>CALSEU010000011.1:0-40649 GCA_943735925.1 Pollenia amentaria
ATAATTTCCCACCCTAAATTTTGTTTCTATTTTCTAAAGATTTTCTTAAGATCTAAATATTATTATTTAACTCACCTGAGCTGTATAAATAATTTTTTACTTACAGTTACATATTTTATTTTGATGACAACGTTATAGCATAAACGAATTTAAGGAACACATACATTTAATGCTCTAAATGATCACATATTGTCGCATGAGTGATATCGCGATTTATATCACGTCTTGTTTTCAAAAACTATAGGTAACACAGACACTTGAACATCACTAAATTTTTTTAAGCCTTGCTTTGAATAACCTTTTTAATTAAATTATTGAATCATGACAAACTAAACATTGATTTATTTCATAAACTGCAACCGTAAAATTATGTGAATCATATTAACAACCCACTCACAAACACATTTTGTCGCGCCATTTTTCCCAAACGATTTGCCTATTTAAATTCGGTAATATAATTTTCAACGAAATTTTGAACTAAATTTTATTAGCACGTTTATTTAACATCATATATCGTTTTTTTATTAATTTATCACTGTCAAACCAGGCGCTAATTGTTATATTGAAATTGTACTACTATGTCAATCAACCATGTAGTAATGTCTCACTTTAAGTTTTAAACTTGCCAGAAATTTTTTTAAGTTTAAACGCGTTTTTAAAATGTTTTTTAGACATTTACTCAAAATATTAACAATCAAGCTCATCAAGCTCCAAATACATGGATAATAGAAAATGGAAAAAAGAAGAAAATATTTATTCGTTAAAGTGGGGCAAACGCATAGCTTTTGAGCTATGGACCTCTGAAATTTTCTTATATTTATGCAATTTTACACTACATAACTAAAGTTATATGGCCAATATTTGTATAATTTTAAATCTTTTGGACATTCAAAATTTATTTCAAAATGTTTAACTTTTTAGCTCAATATATTCGGATATATTAGATCCAGACATTTCGTAACATATGGATCCTTGAACTCGTTAGCCCATAGTTTTACAAAACTAAGTACACACCTGTCTTTATTAGCTGTCATTGTTATATGTACAATGAAATTCAATTACGAATCATGCTAAATTCCAAGATCTAAGAAATTATTAGCCAACGCCAACTGATAACTTTTGAATAAAGTAGCGTGCAAGTATGCTTTCTTACAAAACACATATACTTACATTTTTAGATTAAGTTGCATAAGATTTACATCGCACCACATATAAAATGAATTTAAGAAGTTTTGAAGGAGTTGCTGCTTAGATATTTGCCAATAGCTAAGAAAATCTTTCACGTCGTCCGCACAGATCAGAATATTGAATGAATGAATTACCGCGGAAAAATCACCAATAAACAATTTAAAAATAAGTGTACCAATGTTTGACGAGTGTGGGCTGTGATGCCTTTCTTAAATTATAATCTTCATAAAATTGGGTGCTCCTGTAGGCTAGCTGGTAGTGAGATAGTCCATTAGTGCCGGGGCTGCGGGTTCGATTCCCACCAGACACTCTGGTGTCCTAAGCGTAGCGCTTCGTGGGATAAGCAAAGGGATGATTTCCAGTCATATAATTTTGTGAAATACTATAATTTTAAAATTATATCTGTGCACGGCACATTCATAATCACAAATTATACAGATAAGACACGGTCATCTGGCGGTCAGAGAAGGAAATAAAAAATTTCAAAGTGGCAGCACTCATTTAACCCCTAATTTAGTGAAGAACAGCAAATTTATTTAACTAATATATTGCTGTCTCTTTTCATTGAAGGGGTTAAATGAAATTTCATTTATTTTCATAAGACCCCTTTCAGACAAGCAAAGTTTACTTTGCAAAGTCTTGAGTTTATAGAAGAGAAGGGAAAAGAGTATAGCGGGGGAGTACATACTTTGCTGTACTCGCAAGGTCGTTTTGTTTTTCGTTCGTAGATTATACCTGAAGTTGGCTGCAACTTTATATTTTTATACAGCGTTACCAGAATCTTTGGAATAAAAATTGTCATATGGCGAAAGAAATCATATTTTGAAGAGGAAAATCTTAATTTTTTTTTTCTTAATTTAAATTTTTTAAAACAAGGGCAAAATAGTAAGAATTATTAACTTTTTATAAAACCATACTTCTTATTATTTAAATTGAAATACATAAAAACATAATTCGTCAGTATATGAAACTTTATAAAAATACATTTTTTCTTTTCACAAATATTTTTTTTTATCAATATTCTAACTGCCTATTTCCGATGTACGAACGAATTATTTACTTCTTAAGGTACGTTCAGACTAATGAAATATTTAACGAAAATATTTGTTCTGATATTTGCTTCAAACTGTGTGAAACCAAAAAATATTTTGTTAATGTTCAAACTAAGCTCAAATATTTGATAATTTTTGTTTGATGAAACAGTGGCAAACAGTGTTAATAAAATAAATTAATTCATGTTTGCCATGCGTTCAGACTAAAAGAAATATTTACATCAAATAATTATTTAATGAAAGTGTTCAAAAATAAAAATATATCTCTCAAATAGTAAAAATGAGCGCAAAAACTAATTTTTTTATTTTATTCTATGGATCAGCATCTCTTTTAGTGTTAGAACAGGAGAATGTAGAAGAAGAAAAAAATGGAAGCCACTGGGTAACGGGAACATGGCTAAAATTTGTGAAAAATTTCAAAGTTGGAAACAAACCCTTAAATATATTTGAAGTCGCTAAATCAGTTAAACAACAAAATGTCGAGAAAAAAATTTTTTGCAAAAATAGCGAAAATTCGCGAAAAATTTAGATATTTCAAACAAGCCATAAAATTTATTAAAAGTGCCTAAAACTATAAGGAATGGCAAAAATTCTATAAAAATTGCTAAATTAGCGGAAATTCGCAAAAATTTGCTAATAGCGGTATGATAGCAAAGCCTAATAATTATTAAAAATCGTTATAGCTCTAAACATTCACAGTGAAAAATCGCTTCTTCGCGAGCATGGCTAAAATTCGCGAAAAATTGCTAACTTGGAAACAAACCCTAAAATATATTTGAAATTGCTAAATCGGTTAAAAAACAAAATGTAGGATAAAAGCAAAAAAAAAAAAATGTTGCAAAAATAGCGAAAATTTACGAACCATTTTAATATTTCAAACAAGCCATAAAATTTAGTAAAAGTGCCTAAAACTATAAGGAATGGCAAAAATTCTATAAAAATTGCTAAATTAGCGGTAATTCGCAAAAATTTGCTAATAGCGGCACGATAGCAAAGTCTAATAATTATAAAAAATCTTTAAAATTGTAAAGAATCCGAAAACTTACAGGAAAAATTGCTTCTATCCGGAACATGGCTAAAATTATTTGTCGTTGTTTGCTCTTACAATTTTTTTGTAATATCAAATAAATGTTTTCTCAAAAATTACTAAAATATTTGATTTTTTGTGTTCACATTGGACAAATATTTGTTTGCCGGCAAAGACTTTTATTTGCTCAAAATCAGCTGTTATTTTATTTGATACTCAAAAATATTTTGTGTTCAGACTACGTTAATGAAATATTTGATGTTTGCTTTCAAATATTTTATCAGTCTGAACGTACCTTTACAAATACATTTAAAGCAAAAACAATGTTTTTAGAATTTGTTTTTGTTTTAAATGTAGTTGTTCGAAAGAAGGAATTCTTTCGCACATTGGAAATAGGTTATAATATGCCTTTTTTAATATTTTTATGTTATTATGATACTGGGTACAAAAGTGTGAAGCACCAACACACATCAAGCTGATGCAAAACTTCATTGTTTTAAAAATTGACTGTTTAAATAATTGTGTATTTTCTATAAGCAAAATTAAAGTAAAAATCAGAATTTCTAAAAATAAAAAATCATCATTTGAGAAAAAAATCTTTAATCATATTTTTGTTTAAAAAAATAATCCAAAATATGATAAAATCATCATTCTGGCAACGCTGTTTATATATTATATTCAAACAAGAGAAAACTAAAATTTGTCAAATTAAACTTTGTGTGTCTGAAAGGGGACTAATTAGAACTTTAATCATAATTTAACAAATCTTCTTCTTACATTTACGAACATTGTTTTGCTTTGAAAATGAAAACAAAACCAAGTAACAATTTAAAATGTCTAATTACACTAGTTTACAAAATGAAATTTTTTCATGTACATTTGATGATACATAGATTTCCTTATGTATTTTCTTCCGCTGAATTCGAAAATCTAGGTAAAATTTTTTTTATGAAACAGTTTTTGAGATATTGTCACTTTTTAATTTTTTCGACCTTTTTCACTTGACAAATTTTATCTCGAGCTAGAAATATCCGATTGGGTCGAGATATGATTTGTCAAGTGAAAACATATTTAACCTTGATTTTCGAATTCTGCGGAAGAAAATAGCATAAGATCTGGAATCATTTTGACAGCAAATTTGTTCTTTGTGTTGAGTCTTTCGATAGGGGACGTGTTTTCAATAGACAGGCTGAAAGCCTTTTTGTGGAACGCGAGCGCAAAAGTGACTCGCTTAACTTACATTTAAAACAAAATAGGCAGTAAAAAATGCAGTAAGATTTACTAAGGACTCAGAATACTTTCTATGGTCTTCGATGAATATAAAAAAAGTTTCAAACAGAATAACAAACTTAGTATACCCTCATTCACCCCTAGTGGTACAGTGTATAAAGATTGTTACATACTTTATTATTGCTTTAAGAAATTATAAATTATTTTATCGGTGTGAACAAAACATACTTTTTTAACATACTTTTTTTCAGGGTTGTAAAAAAAGGCATTTGGGATTTAGTGTCAAATTTAGTAAAAAAAAAAAGTACGTAATTTCATATCCACGGCGTTTCTTCGTAACAAAAGTTCAATACATGAACACATGGCTGCCAGATCTGACGATTTATCGCCACTTTGACGATTTTTTCAGAAATTAGCCAAGTGCAGATTTGCTGATTTTTTTTTGTAAAAAGTGACGATTTGTTTCAATATAAGACAATTTTAAATCTCTTTAAATGTTTGCAGAAAAAAGCCATTTTGTAAACATGATAGCCAAATTGTTAAATTTTTATAAAATATGTTTCGAAATTTGTTCTCTTTTCCCTAAAAATGAACGGGCAAAAGAAAATTCGACAGAAAATACTTTTCACTTTTTATTCACTATATTGAATTTCCTTATGTGATCAAAACATTAAACCATTACCTCATTATTCTGCCAATCTTGAGAGATTTTAAGTCACGTCAATTTAAAGTGCTATATTTGGATGTGCCGAATTCTATATATCTTCACAATTGTATTAAAAATCGTACGAAAACATTGATCCTTGTATGAGGACCAGTTAAAGTTATGGACCGGTTTGGGTAATTTTTGACGTTTAATACTCCATATATATAAAAAATTAATTAATTAAAATTACTAAAAACGGTTAACTTTTATTAGAAAATATTAGAAGTTGATAGGTGCAAATTACAGGCGATAGTGAATCTTAACTATTTGTAGTCCCATCTGGCTAAATTTTAATAGAAAACTATTCCGAACTATATGTAATACATAAAAATATAAAAATTTAAATTCAAAACGTGCCGCTTAATGTAATGAAATAAATAAATTTATGTCCAATTTTTATTTAATTAATGATCAAACAAAATAAACTAATCACAACACGAAACTTAAACAGATTTGACATAAGATTGGACAAAATATGCAAGAGCAAAAATCGTCATCTGGCGTAGTATTACTACCTATTTATTTCATCATAGTTCATTCACAAGTACACAAGACTTTAGGCCAGTTTTGTTATTTTGCTCTTAATAAACTAATATAAACTTTACCCAATATATCGGTCAGCACTACCAGCTATCTAGCTAAATGGCAAAATAAACCACACAAATGGCTTGGCAAACACACACTTAGTTTCGGTTTTATTTTCGCCAATAAACAACACAATCATATCTAGTACAAACATTTATATCTCATTTTTGTTTTGTTGCGACGCATGCAGGCGACGATAGTGTTACGGCAGTTTTGCTCACTATTTATTTTAAACGAAGGAGAAATATAAAATAAAGGAAAATAATTTAGAGTAAAGAGTGGTTTAAGCAAAGAGCTATTTTGTGGTAAATAATGGTGCTTAAAAAATTAGAATTGATGCCTGAAAGTTATATTAATCTTTCTTCTGCAACGTCTTCACTCTGCAAATGTTTCGGTAAAATGATTTAATTTAGCAATAGACATCACAAAAAGTTTGGCAATTATCCAACGTGTCTGGCAAATATTAACATGTTTTAATATTTCTACAAACATGCTTCAAATGTTTGTCCAAACAGCAAACACCCTAATTAACAACACAAAATATTTGTACAAACGTAAAATATTGGCATGTTTGGCAAGCAATTTGTGTGGTTTACTTTGCCCTTAACTTAACAAAAAATACCCTTTTTACAGTGTACAATATGTTGTTTCATTCCATTCGTTTTTAGCATTATTGCATCTGGCAGCACACACAAATTGAAAAAAACGTTGTCTTGTTCGTGCAGAAAAATAAAAAAATTATAATTTTTATAATTTCTTTAACAGAAAAATGTGACAAACGGAAAATGTACGTATAAACTGTATATATACCAGATATTTATATAACATATATTTTAATTAATAGAAAAAATGCTTCAATCATGAACAAACCATTCAACCAACAGTTGCCTCTTTATTGGGTGATGAAAACCAGCTGCAACAGCAAACTGAATCGGAATTGTTGACTAGACTGCTAGGAGGTAGAACAAGTTCCTCTACAGAAACTTCACCAACGCAAAAGTCTTCTACCAGTGAAGATGAAATAACTTTAAGTGAACTTATTGTAGGCATGAAAATTGATCATCGCCAACACCAAAAGGAAAATATTACTACACGCAGTGAATATGTTAGACGTAGTTTAGCAGCTAGAGGCAAACAACGATAAAATAAATTACAACGCAAACGTGAAGCAGAACTTTTCACAGGCAGTGTAAATCTATTTGGTAGTGAACCTTTAGGCATTTTTATAGATCCAAAAGATACCTTTGTTTTGTTGCCAACATGGACTTTCCTGCAAGAACAAGCTATTTCTAAAAGTTGGTTAACTGAACGGAGCAGGGTAAAGTTTGGCGTTTTCCCATTGACAACGACCAAGATTGGTTAGATAAAACAAAAGTTGTTGACTTCTCAGACCACATATTTTTGGAACAAAATTTAGAAGGCTGGTGCCCTGATCGTGGTCCTGTGCGTAATTTTATGGAATTGGTATGTGTGGGCTTATCAAAGAATCCCTATATTACAGCTAAGGAGAAAAAAGGTCATATTCTGTGGTATAAGGAATATTTCGAAACGAAAAGGATATTTTAAGGAAATTAATCTCGAAAGATCCTAAGGAAGAGAAAAATATTGAAAACCAACAACAAAATCAAGTTAACGCATAAGCAGTGGTTAAGTGATATTATTTGTAGTAAAACGCTTAAAATTGTTAAATATTCATAATAAAACCTGAAAACAACGTTCGTTATTACATTTCAGTAACCTAGCCTATGGGCCATAATCTGCGGGTCAACTCTTTTGCGATGCGAAAGAAAATGGTAGCGATATAGTGATCGGTACTCTTTAATGCGTTTGCGCGTTTGTTCTCTTCATTAGTATAACATAAACATAAAGAAGGTTTTACTTGTATTTTAATTAAATTTCCTAAATAAATTAGTATGTAGTGTATACATACATTAAACAATTAGAAAAAAATTAATAAAGCTATGTTCACACCTATTAAATATTTGACGTCCTACACTTAACCCCTAGTTTTATTAAAAAATGGTTTGCTTTTGCAAAAAGTTTGACTAGCCAAACAAAATTTAACAGTTTCTAAATTACATTAATCAATTAGCTTCTTACAAACAAAGTTTTGTAAATCAATAGAAATTGTTAAAATATTTATTCATTTATTTATTTTCATTTTAATAAAAAGTAACCAAGCCCTCTGGGCCATATATGGTTAGCAAGCAAACAATACTTAAACAACAAGTCTAACAATTCATTTTTATATGTATTAAATTTAATAAAGGCAAAGCTTGATCAAAGTACTGGTCATGTTTTTTTTGGATTTTTTCGTAAAATATTTGTTAGGTCTGAACATACCTTAAATTTGTTTTTATGCTTACTAAAGAACTTTTGTATTTTTGTAAACTCGTCCCACTTCTTAATAAACTAAAAATATTTAAATAAATACTGTATGTTCAGAAAGATTTAGTGAAAAGATATTGAAATGAATACACGTTTGGAAATGTAGTGGAAAATTGCATTTTTATATGAAAACTTTAAACACCTATAACTCGAAAACTAAGCGTTTGTGCCAACTTTCTTATTTATTTTTTTCTTCTTATTTTTCCATTTTCTATCACCCTAGGTACTTTTTTTTTATTTGGTGCTGCGTTGATAAACTACATTTAAGCCGAGAAGTTTTTTGTTCGATGCTGTAGTTTATTTTATAAAATTTTTATTCCACTTTTATTTAAATAAACTACATTCTTTCCTAGTGCACTTCCGTAACATTTCGACGTAGAATGAAAAAAAAACTGTAATGTGAGGTAGAGTTTAAAATTTTGAAATAAATTTTGTATATTCAGACAAAAATCTGTACAAGAGCTTTAAAATAATACCAATATTGGCCATACATATATGGTTAGAATTGTAGTGAAAAATCGCATATTTATATGAAAAATAAGTGTTTGCGCCAATATTTTTTATTTAATTTGTTCTTCTTATTTTTACATTTTCTATCACCCTAGGTACTTTTTGTTGATTTGGAGCTGCGTCGGTAAACTAGATTTGTTCCAAATTATGTTTTTCAAAATAAAATAAATATTTTCGATTGGGAAAATATATTGAAACAATTTAAAACTGAAATTGGTTTTAATATAAATTTCTAAACGAAATTTTGTGTTTTAGTTTGAAAAACATACAGTATATTTTGTTTTGTTGATTGTATAAAAAATGATTCCTAATAAATAAAATTTTACATAAAAATGCCAGTTGCATTTCGTTTTTTAATACAAGTGATGTTGTATGTATGTAGGCCATAAGCACCACGACCCAGAGGATCTCTTGTGCAGCCTATGTATCTCACCATGCCAGGTTCAGGATACACTTATAAAGCCTATTACCCTGTCTGAAGTGATGTTTAATAAAAACCACTTCATTTTTGGATAAGATAATTTATTTTGTATAAATATCCATTAAGAAGAGATTTTTGGAAATTCGAATGTTTAGGGGGTAAAACGGGTAAATTCGGTAACCTTATACCTCCAAAACTATAAGATACAAAAAAATGTAATACTTATCGTTGTTCTTTATTAAAATAAGCGGATAGGTGTCTGGTACATTTTGGAAATTCGGCCTTTTTAGGGAGTGAACGGGTAAAACCTGTATTTTCGTACTTTTTTTGTCACCCATCTATCATTTAAACCAATAAACATAAAAATAAAGATTATACCACATTTAAAACTTGTGTAAAAAAAAAATCAAATTTGGTACTTTTTCGAAACTCGAACGTTTAACGGGTGAAAATCGTAGCTATTTTTGGAACTTTTTTACAAAACATTTTTCTCCATTCGTACTAAATTATTGGCTCCCACTACAATATTCTGTGGAAATACGAGAAATTTAATTTCTTTCTTTATCTTTTTGGTTCTACAACTGGTACTTTTTTTAATTATCGTTAATATTGGACCTAGATACATAAAATTCAACATGCAATGTCCTGAGTGGATAAGAGTATATTAAAGGGTACTTTCTTTTCTTTAACTGGTACTTTTTGAATTTCCGTTAGTTTTGGACCTAGAAGCATAAAATTAAAAATCCAAGGTCCTGAGTGAATGAGAATTTGTAAGAGGGATCTTTTTGGTATTTTTCGTTCTTTAAGTTGTAATTTTTTTTAATATTGGACGTATGAATATGAAATTTAACATGCAAGGTCCTGAGTAAATGGGAATCTGTAAGAGTGGCTTTTTGGTCCTGTTTTGTTGCTAACCTGGTACTTTTTGAATTTCCGTTAATATTGGACCTATAAACATAAAATTAAACATGCAAGTTCCTGAGTGGATGATAATTTATAAGAAAGATTTTTTGGTACTTTTTTCGGTCCCTAACTGGTACTTTTTTAATTAAAGTGGTATTTTTTTAATTAAACTGGTACTTTTTTAATATAATACTTACTGTTGTTCATTAAATAAAAAAAATCGAACATGTGTCTGGTACTTTTTTGAAATTTGGCCCTTTTAGGAAGTAAGCGGGTAAAACCTGTATTTTGGAACCTTTTTGTTCTCCATCCATCTTTTAAACCAATACACATGACAATAAAATGTATATCACATTCGTAACTTATTTTATAACTTCAGAGTAGAACTAAACCATTAATAGCATTACTATGTACTTATACATATATTAATAAGAAAAAAAAAAACGTTGTTGGGAAAATAAATAAAAATTTTGGATATTAAATCATATAATCAAATAAATATTTATTTACAAATAATAAAAAACAGACTACTAACTTATTTGTGCAGTTTTCCACACTACCTTTGAGGTACTACACATAGCGCGTTGCCAATTATTTTAAATGGCTGGCTTCCCCGATAGGCCTAAACCATTTTTAAAATACATATGTATATATGCCTGGTTTTTTATGATACAATTTGCCATCTTTTTATGAGTGCTTTTTTGAGAAGTGTGATTTTTTTTGTCACTCATTTTTGTCATGCATTATAATAAATCCAAGTTTTCATAAGATAAAAAATTAGCATGCAAAAATACGTAAAAATAACTACATATATAAAATGAAGAAGAAATATACATATTGCATTTGTTCAACAATACTGTATTAACTCAAAATTAAAAAAAAACTCAGTTGTAGCGAAACAAGTTTTAATTTTACATTAAATGAACATGAAAAATAATTTTTAAATAACCGTTTCATTACCAAAGTGTGAATATAATAATTACGATATTTTTACAGCGTTGATACATACATATATAAATATTACGTGTCGATTTATTCCAAAAAATGAAAAAATAAAAATATTGAGTTAATACACTATTGTTAAACAAGTGTGATAAATTAAAAAAACATAAATAAAATAACTACTATTGATGGCATTGTTGGCATTTGTAACACACTTCTTTTATTAAAAATTTTTAAAATAATGTTTGTATGCCTGTTTTTTATGGTGCAATTTACCATCGTTTTGTGAGTGTTTTTTTGAGAAGTGTGATTCTTTTGTTTTTGTCACTCATTTATGTCATGCATTATAAAAAACTTAAAAATAAAAACAAAAATAAATAAATAAAATAAATATTACTGATGGCATTGCTGGCATTTATAACACACTTCTTTTACTAAGCTATTTTTAATAGCCATAATTTTTTATGGTTACTTATACAAATATACGATATATTTGTTTTTCTTTTTCAAGGACTTAAATCTTGAAATTTTTTATATTATTTTATTTTAAAATATTATTGCTGCATATTTTGCAAACATTAAATTTATTATTATAAACATTTTTTTTGCATTCTTTACAAACTGTATGTTCACAAAGGCTGCATTTAGTTTTTACCTTTTTAACATTTCCACAATGGCAACAAAATAGAGAACTATTGTCTGCATTGCGAATCAAAATCGATTTTATAGTATCTCTATAGTGGTTTGGATTTGGTAAATTAATTAATGTTTTACCACTTAAATAATGTAAAATATACATAATTACGAAAACACCGCAGCTAACACCATCACTTTGTTTGCTTCTTTCCGATATTTCCAGAAATTTCCATGAATCACCATGTACAGAAACAAAGTCATTGTAATGAGCTTTTCCGCTTTTATCATACAAAGAATCAATAAATGTGAATTCGCGTGTCATCAAATTTAAAATGCATAGATTAAAGTGCGTGCTTCTTAAAATTGGAATTATAATAAACTTTGCCTTATATGACATAAGTGTCTTAACTTTTTCGAAACTAATTTTATTAATTTGGCAGGGTAAACTTAATACATTAGAAAAATTCTCTTTTACAATGCTGAGAACTGTGCAATCGACGACGAAATTTGTTAACATGCTTCCTTTTTCTAAAGATTTCCAATCTTCAATATCCAATAGATTGTAAAAGCCAATGTCTAATTGCCTTAATTTTGGATACATTGTTTTAAACAAATTGTCGTATCTAAGAAGATAGAATTGAATATCTTTAATGTTCTTATTTAAAATCTCATTATTTTTATCGTCTTGTTGATATGAGTGTTCTTTTACAATTCGCGATGCATTATCAATACTACCTCTATTATCAACATCAAGCTTTATAATATCTTGCACGTCTGTGGAAGCATGTTTAAGCTTTTTAGGTTTTTTTGCATTTGCAAGGAATTTTGGCTTTATTGCTTTTCTTTTATTTTCATTTTTTTTATTCCAATTTTCTTCTGGTTCCAAAACTTCTATTAATTCATAGTCGTGCTCTTTAGATATTTGCAATAAATCTGTATTTTTATTATTGTTCTTATCCGATTTTATATATTTTTGACCATCTCTCTCTTGCGTGTCATACATGTCATAATGGTATCGAAGTTCTTTTAAAGAGCTCATATTGTCTTTTCTGTCAATTTTTATAAAATCTCCTGGTCGGACTGATTTATTATTTAGAAGAATATGTTTTTGCAAAAAGAAATTAAATTCAACTGGAGCATTGCTTATATGATCACCGGATGGATCTACCGTTATTCCCATAATATTTGTCCACATAGGTAGAAATGAGCAATTTTTTTTCACTATAAATCTGCATATATCCTCATTATGGTACTCATTGGTGTCATACTTTACGACATCGTCCTTCAAATTGTCGTACACATTATCAAATATATTTTCAAACATTTTTTTAAACGGACTTCTTGAAGCAATTGTTTCCAAGTTATTCTGGTCCTCATCATTAAATACATTTAAATTTTCGAAGTCGTTTTCATTAATATCTATAATGTTTTTTTTTAGAATCTTAAAACTTTCTCTAAATTCAGGATTTTTCTTAGGGCTTAAAAGAACAATAAAAATATTTTTAAACCAAAATTTGCAATCATTCACTGTTTTCAAATCGAAGGCCAAAGTTAAAACATTCTTTAATAAATGACGCAATTGATGATGTTTACCAATTTTATTATTTAAATCCTTGCATATAATATGAACATAATGAGCTTTGCACCACTGAACGATTACTTTAGGTTTTTTTGCTAAGTCCCAATTTCCACAATGCAAGTCTTATTGATAAACTTATCACATTTTCTTCTTTGAATCAGCCTCGGCGTTTTCACAATGCTTATCTTATTGCTAAAATATTACTGTTTTATGTATGCAGTACACACGTATGTGTGCGTTTTTTACATTGCGAATGAGAAAACAAAACGTATATGGCAAGTACATCAAGCTGAGTACTCGTTTCTTTTCCCCTCGTCTCTCTCGCCAACAAAGTAGCAAGCTGATCAATAAGACTTGCATTGTGGAAATTGGGACTAATTTTGGATTTTCTAAGTAGTTATAGCAATCATTAAGATATTCGGATATATTTTGTGTATTGCAACACTTTAATATTCCTCCAAATAATGCATAGCTCACATCTGTGCAAACTCTTTCAAAAAATGGCCATTTGTATTTGCGTTCTTTGCAATACATTTCTAGTCTCTCGAAAATGTAGCAAATATCTACAATTGTGTGGCGAGACAGTATAGCGGTCACTATTGGAATTATCATTTTCAAATTTTTAATCCGTATTACTACTTTATATATTAAAATTCGCTTTTCTGCGCATTCGATTTGTTTCACGCTTTGCCCAGTTGTATCCACATGTATTGTATGATTTGCGTCTTTTAAAATTTGGAAATTTTGATTAAAAGTTTCGAATGTTTTATTTTCCCAACAATGTATTGCTAATGGTGACGCTAGGTACTGTACGTATCCATGATAATATCCTTGTTTCATAAGGTAAACGTCAATAAATGGGTTAGGATCATAAAAGCCATCAAAATTTCCTTCAGACTTGACTTTACGTACTGTTGATAATTTTTGAATATTTTGCAAATTTCCACTTTCAACTATTTCATCAGCGGCTTCAAGAATTTTTTCCTTTCTATATATATAAGCACTTTTATTTTTGAGGGATTTTTTCACTAGAGCACGCGTGACACCACGAATTTGTGCAACACGTTTTTGCCCTTGCCCATGAAAAATTTCACCAGTTCTATGAACTGAAACATGACCGTTTAAATTTATTTTAAATCGATATTTGCAACAATCAGGAAAGGTGCAATATCCATACGCTAACAGTCCTGAAACTAAGTATTTTATGTTATAGAAAGAGATGACACACGAATTATTAATTTTTAAGTATTCTTGACGAATTACATCAATTACAAATTTATTTCTAGAAAGATTTAATTTACGGTTATCGTTTGCATTGAAAACTAAATCGGGATTTACTATAAAATCGCCATCAGAAATTTTCGATTTAAATTGACGAACTTGATTAATAGTTTTTCCGGGTTCACGAATAACTTTTTTATTAATTTTTTCCTTTTGGTCAATGCTCTTTCTATAACTGTAAAATTCAGATAAGTCCAGGCTACTTTCGGTGGTTTCAAATGGACCAAGCATCTCTTTACTAGTTTCTTTCGTTTGCTCAATTTTATTAGATTTAATAGAATAAGACAACGATTCTGGGGATTTATCAATAATTTTATTATTATTTTTGTTAAAATTATTATTAGAATTTTTTAAACTAATATTAGAAAAATTTTCTAATCCTTCCTTTAACAATACTTTTAAATAGATCACATCAAATTAGCATATTATGCGATATGGATCGCGATCCATCAATATTGCATGCTACACGTTCAATAAATATCGTGATAATAGAAATATCACGATATTTATTGAACGTGCCCTTAAAGTTCATATCGTTTAAGTCCATATTTTTTGAAAACAAGAAGTTACATTTGCATTGTCAAACATTTTCAGCAGTTCTGTTGCAAATAAAAAAGTCCTTACGTTGTCTAAAGCTTAATTTGTGTTAATTAAACCATTAAGATCATTATTGCGGCAGACTTCTCGACTTTTTAAAACAAAACGATCTAAATACGAACATTTCAAATATAATGAAAAGGAAATGTTCGGTTTTAGATCGTTTTGTTTTAAAAAGTTAGAAATTGTGTTTGGGCAATGGAATTATACATACATATCGTTACTTTGGTTTACAAAATGCGTATCCAACATAATTAATTTAGAACAGATCTAAATATCCAAGTTTACCGGAAGAAGAAAAAAGTATGTCAGGGGGTAGAACATGTAATTTTGATGAACAAAATTCAATAAAATAATTTTTAGAGCAAAAACGCGCTAAATCACAACGTTGGAGAATATTTATAACCAATATTAAATATCCATAAAAGTCGATGCATATCCTAGAATAAAAATTCAATATTCACAAAGTATTACATTGGTTGTATTTCCTATAATTTCGTAAATGTCACCATCAATAAATTATAGCATATGTATGCCTATAACCAATATGACACAAAAAACACTTTGTGAATTACCTATATATATATATATACCTATCGAAATCGAAACATCCATAGATTCTAGGGTATTCATTTAATAGGGCATTTGCTTTAATCGGTTAATCGTCCGATTAATTATAATTTAAGTGATTTTAATAAATAAAAGTACATAAATTATTTAGTTTGGAGTTTATTAGTAAAAAAAAAATAACATAAACATAATTTTTTAACTAAAACAATAATTTTTAATAAATAAAAATTATGTATGAATTACAAAATAAAATGTAACGTTCATTCAAATATTACCAATGTGTACTTAATTATTTTATTGTGATCAAATTTAATTAGATTCTGTCCATATTTGACCATAACTCCCATACAAATACTACCCTAAAATATAACGCCTAAAATATAACAAAATGTTATGATGACGTTCGTCATTTGATTGATCGCACTTTTTGCCTAATTGATGCCATTTGTAATAATAACAGTGATGTCACAATTCTGATGTAGGGCATCATGAATATTAAGATGCAAATATAATCGAATCCACGTTCATATTGAAAACTTTCTCAAAGTGGAGATATCGCTGTTGACCGATGAATTGGTGTTTAGTCTTTATAGTCTCTACTTAATAAGTTCACATCATCTTTGAGAAGAGCAAAATAAGCCTTAAAGCAAGAAATGTTGTTAAGTACAGTCGGTGATTCTACCGGATTAGAATTACCTCTCAAGTGACGCCCAACAGATGCCTCGTTCACTCTTCTTCATGTTATTTTAAATTATTTTTATTTAAATAAAAAATACCTATATCAGTTTTATTTTTAGTTTTGTATTCTTTAAAAAAAACACCCATTATCCGTCAGAAGCAAATTTTGAAGATCTTCCCTTTTAAAAGGATAATAAGAGCAATATCCTTATCTGGTACCACGAACAAGCCCCTGGGACTTCGGTGCCGGTCTGTTTATTGGTGAGATTCCTTGGGGAACAACGTGGTGGCTGTGGTGTATCCCCATAAGCGCGGGTAAGGATATCTTACAAAGTCAACTTTAAAGGGCTAATTTGTTAGAAAGCTCGTCCTGCTGGCGGAGACTCCTAAAAATAAAAAAATTAAAAAATTATTACATATAACAAAATTAATACTTACAATCGTCCATTGAAATGTGCTCTAAGTCAGGGATGTTAAATGGGGTTTTAAATTTTGTACCAACCTCCAAAAAAAATGTACTTTTTGGACATTCACGGTACCATTTTTTTTGGAATTTATTAAAACAAAAAAAGTACATAAACAAAAAAAAAACAACATTAACATTCATTATATGTATGAATAAAATAAGGTACATAAAAGTCTTATAAATATATGAGATCAAAATCAGGCACTTATTTGTTTATTTAATAAACTATTTGGAATTTTTACATCATAGCAGCATGAATTTGTCGATCTTAACCACTCCTTTGTTTGTATAAGACTTGATAACTTTGGCACATGTAGTCTGTTTCTTTCCTTAGTTTTTATTATATTTTAAAAAGAAAAAACTTTTTCTACATTTGCAGACGATTGTGGATTGGATAAAATTCCAGCAACCACTCTAGAAATGTCAGGAAACATTTGGACATTCAGCCCATTTTGTAAATTAGCTACTGATAAAAACTACAAATGTTTTCAGTTTTAACGACTGCAGTTGCTAGACATCACCTTAAGCTCTAAATTGATTATTGATTGAATCAAAATATGCAATTTCATTCGGGAACATTTTTACTAGACGAGGTACTTGTTTTACCTGAAATAACATTTTCAGGACAAATTTTTAAATTGTACCAATTGAGTCACGGAGTACCACGGTACTTTAGAAGGTTAAAATGTACCAAAAAAAAGTACAATTGTGCCAACATTAACATCCCTGCTCCATGTGGTTAATAATAAAAAAAGGCAGTGCTACCATACAATTCATAAGACAGAATGGAATTGAAACAGATTGCCATACACTGAAAGCAATGCAAGAAACTTTTATTAAAAAGTTTCATATACATTATTTTAATAAGAATTATAAGTTAAAAAATATTATTAGTAGTAATTAATTTTTGTTTATAATTAAAAAATTAATTTAAAAAATAATATAGCTAATGTTACTACACAGCAACTTAGTTTAATAATCTAAGATAATTTATAAAATAAATATATCAAAATATAGCAGCCTAATTATTATAAGTATTTATTTATTCACTAAAAATATTATGTAGTTGTTGATTTAAAAAAAATATAATTTAACCGACAAAAAATCAAACATCATAGCAATATAAGTAAGGGAAAACATTATTTTTTGGTAGTTTGTTTTTTGAATAACAAACATAAAATTGCCTCAAAATTGCGTGCAGCCTACGTCACAGCTTCCAATTTTTGGAAATTTTGACAAACTGTATATGTAAAAGACTATCAAGAACAACTTGATCGTGTGGCTGCAGTGTAACGCACTCACACTTTTTAAATTGACCACGAGTTTGCTCTCAATTTTACCTTCCATTTGTTTGCCTTTTTTACATTCAATTTAAAAACTGACAACAAATTAACTTTGGCGCTTTCTTTATAAAAAATATATTTCTTAAAATATATACATATGTGCTTTACTAAAAAAATTGTGTTCTGAAAAATTCTTCTGCTTTTTTACAAAATACTTTGAGTCATGCTACTATTTTGAGTTGTTTCTTCGTCGGGGCATTTTTTAAATGAAATTGACTGTCAAATGGAGTGCAGCCTGTGACACAGCTGTCAATTCAAACAAGTTTTGACAAGCAGTTTTTGAACAACTTGAAAGTGATTTATTGAACGTGTGGCTCCAGGGTTAAAAATATTTTTTTGCATTTGTTTCAATAATAAGTAAAAATTAACGGATTACAACATTATTTCAGTTTTCAGTAAAAATTTACTGGTTACTGAAAATTTTTCGCTAAAGGCTAGTTTACACGGTAAAACAATGTATTACAACTTTGTGAAATCAAAATATTATGAAATTCTCGCCGTGTTTAAAATAAAAAATATAAAAATCTGTTGGTAAAGCGGTATTCACTATCCTATTTAGTCGCACGAAATGTCAAAAAAATCGTGTGTGCTCATAATGTATGACAGTGTGGCTTAAAAATGAATTGAGTGACAGATTTTTTTGACAAGTCTGTCCGACTTGCAAATGTTTATGAAAATTTTCATAAAATGATAGATTATATGCAATCAGAGTTGCATTTTCTTGTAAGTTATGAGAATACATAAGTTGGGTATACCCTATAAACGGCTAATTTCCCGAAAGTGACAACCCCATTTTTGGATTCGTACGGTCTTTTTACATAGAAATAAGTTTTCAAATTTGCGGCACCGCGAAATTTATAGGTTTTACACAGTAACAAACTATGTAAATAAGGATTTTGTAATTTTACACTTTATTGGGTATACCCTGTAAACGGCTAATTTCCCGAAAGTGACAACCCCATTTTTGGATTCGTACGGTCTTTTTACATAGAAAAAAGTTTTTAAATTTTTCTCATACCGATATTTGTCGGTTTTATATAGTAAAAAAACAATATATATATATGGATTTTCGTATTTTACACATTTTTGGGTATACCCTATAAACGGCTAATTTCCCGAAAGTGACAACCCCATTTTTGGATTCGTACGGTCTTTTTACATAGAAATAAGTTTTCAAATTTGCGGCACCGCGAAATTTATAGGTTTTACACAGTAACAAACTATGTAAATAAGGATTTTGTAATTTTACACTTTATTGGGTATACCCTGTAAACGGCTAATTTCCCGAAAGTGACAACCCCATTTTTGGATTCGTACGGTCTTTTTACATAGAAAAAAGTTTTTAAATTTTTCTCATACCGATATTTGTCGGTTTTATATAGTAAAAAAACAATATATATATATGGATTTTCGTATTTTACACATTTTTGGGTATACCCTATAAACGGCTAATTTCCCGAAAGTGACAACCCCATTTTTGGATTCGTACGGTCTTTTTACATAGAAATAAGTTTTCAAATTTGCGGCACCGCGAAATTTATAGGTTTTACACAGTAACAAACTATGTAAATAAGGATTTTGTAATTTTACACTTTATTGGGTATACCCTATAAACGGCTAATTTCCCGAAAGTGACAACCCCATTTTTGGATTCGTACGGTCTTTTTACATAGAAATAAGTTTTCAAATTTGCGGCACCGCGAAATTTATAGGTTTTACACAGTAACAAACTATGTAAATAAGGATTTTGTAATTTTACACTTTATTGGGTATACCCTGTAAACGGCTAATTTCCCGAAAGTGACAACCCCATTTTTGGATTCGTACGGTCTTTTTACATAGAAAAAAGTTTTTAAATTTTTCTCATACCGATATTTGTCGGTTTTATATAGTAAAAAAACAATATATATATATGGATTTTCGTATTTTACACATTTTTGGGTATACCCTATAAACGGCTAATTTCCCGAAAGTGACAACCCCATTTTTGGATTCGTACGGTCTTTTTACATAGAAATAAGTTTTCAAATTTGCGGCACCGCGAAATTTATAGGTTTTACACAGTAACAAACTATGTAAATAAGGATTTTGTAATTTTACACTTTATTGGGTATACCCTATAAACGGCTAATTTCCCGAAAGTGACAACCCCATTTTTGGATTCGTACGGTCTTTTTACATAGAAATAAGTTTTCAAATTTGCGGCACCGCGAAATTTATAGGTTTTACACAGTAACAAACTATGTAAATAAGGATTTTGTAATTTTACACTTTATTGGGTATACCCTGTAAACGGCTAATTTCCCGAAAGTGACAACCCCATTTTTGGATTCGTACGGTCTTTTTACATAGAAAAAAGTTTTTAAATTTTTCTCATACCGATATTTGTCGGTTTTATATAGTAAAAAAACAATATATATATATGGATTTTCGTATTTTACACATTTTTGGGTATACCCTATAAACGGCTAATTTCCCGAAAGTGACAACCCCATTTTTGGATTCGTACGGTCTTTTTACATAGAAATAAGTTTTCAAATTTGCGGCACCGCGAAATTTATAGGTTTTACACAGTAACAAACTATGTAAATAAGGATTTTGTAATTTTACACTTTATTGGGTATACCCTATAAACGGCTAATTTCCCGAAAGTGACAACCCCATTTTTGGATTCGTACGGTCTTTTTACATAGAAATAAGTTTTCAAATTTGCGGCACCGCGAAATTTATAGGTTTTACACAGTAACAAACTATGTAAATAAGGATTTTGTAATTTTACACTTTATTGGGTATACCCTGTAAACGGCTAATTTCCCGAAAGTGACAACCCCATTTTTGGATTCGTACGGTCTTTTTACATAGAAAAAAGTTTTTAAATTTTTCTCATACCGATATTTGTCGGTTTTATATAGTAAAAAAACAATATATATATATGGATTTTCGTATTTTACACATTTTTGGGTATACCCTATAAACGGCTAATTTCCCGAAAGTGACAACCCCATTTTTGGATTCGTACGGTCTTTTTACATAGAAATAAGTTTTCAAATTTGCGGCACCGCGAAATTTATAGGTTTTACACAGTAACAAACTATGTAAATAAGGATTTTGTAATTTTACACTTTATTGGGTATACCCTATAAACGGCTAATTTCCCGAAAGTGACAACCCCATTTTTGGATTCGTACGGTCTTTTTACATAGAAATAAGTTTTCAAATTTGCGGCACCGCGAAATTTATAGGTTTTACACAGTAACAAACTATGTAAATAAGGATTTTGTAATTTTACACTTTATTGGGTATACCCTGTAAACGGCTAATTTCCCGAAAGTGACAACCCCATTTTTGGATTCGTACGGTCTTTTTACATAGAAAAAAGTTTTTAAATTTTTCTCATACCGATATTTGTCGGTTTTATATAGTAAAAAAACAATATATATATATGGATTTTCGTATTTTACACATTTTTGGGTATACCCTATAAACGGCTAATTTCCCGAAAGTGACAACCCCATTTTTGGATTCGTACGGTCTTTTTACATAGAAATAAGTTTTCAAATTTGCGGCACCGCGAAATTTATAGGTTTTACACAGTAACAAACTATGTAAATAAGGATTTTGTAATTTTACACTTTATTGGGTATACCCTGTAAACGGCTAATTTCCCGAAAGTGACAACCCCATTTTTGGATTCGTACGGTCTTTTTACATAGAAAAAAGTTTTTAAATTTTTCTCATACCGATATTTGTCGGTTTTATATAGTAAAAAAACAATATATATATATGGATTTTCGTATTTTACACATTTTTGGGTATACCCTATAAACGGCTAATTTCCCGAAAGTGACAACCCCATTTTTGGATTCGTACGGTCTTTTTACATAGAAATAAGTTTTCAAATTTGCGGCACCGCGAAATTTATAGGTTTTACACAGTAACAAACTATGTAAATAAGGATTTTGTAATTTTACACTTTATTGGGTATACCCTATAAACGGCTAATTTCCCGAAAGTGACAACCCCATTTTTGGATTCGTACGGTCTTTTTACATAGAAATAAGTTTTCAAATTTGCGGCACCGCGAAATTTATAGGTTTTACACAGTAACAAACTATGTAAATAAGGATTTTGTAATTTTACACTTTATTGGGTATACCCTGTAAACGGCTAATTTCCCGAAAGTGACAACCCCATTTTTGGATTCGTACGGTCTTTTTACATAGAAAAAAGTTTTTAAATTTTTCTCATACCGATATTTGTCGGTTTTATATAGTAAAAAAACAATATATATATATGGATTTTCGTATTTTACACATTTTTGGGTATACCCTATAAACGGCTAATTTCCCGAAAGTGACAACCCCATTTTTGGATTCGTACGGTCTTTTTACATAGAAATAAGTTTTCAAATTTGCGGCACCGCGAAATTTATAGGTTTTACACAGTAACAAACTATGTAAATAAGGATTTTGTAATTTTACACTTTATTGGGTATACCCTATAAACGGCTAATTTCCCGAAAGTGACAACCCCATTTTTGGATTCGTACGGTCTTTTTACATAGAAATAAGTTTTCAAATTTGCGGCACCGCGAAATTTATAGGTTTTACACAGTAACAAACTATGTAAATAGGGATATATGATTTTTCAAATGAATTTTTAGTCTATTTGTCATCATATTACATAGGTACATCATGGACATGAAATAACAAACCTTTTTTGTTGTTGAAATTTGTTGCCAAAACATGTGAAATTGAAATATCATACTTTTTTTTTATTGAAATTGGCTGCAAATACACGTACTTTAGTACTTTTTTACTTTTATACTATTTTTATCAACTATGCAAAAAAGTATGTTTTCTTCGGTATGATTTGTTCACGCACGTAATTATTTTGTATAAAAAACACACGTGCGTGAACAAATCATACCGAAGAAAACATACTTTTTTGCATAGTTGATAAAAATAGTATAAAAGTAAAAAAGTACTAAAGTACGTGTATTTGCAGCCAATTTCAATAAAAAAAAAGTATGATATTTCAATTTCACGTGTTTTGGCAACAAATTTCAACAACAAAAAAGGTTTGTTATTTCATGTCCATGATGTACCTATGTAATATGATGACAAATAGACTAAAAATTCATTTAAAAAATCATATTTCCCTATTTACATAGTTTGTTACTGTGTAAAACCTATAAATTTCGCGGTGCCGCAAATTTGAAAACTTATTTCTATGTAAAAAGACCGTACGAATCCAAAAATGGGGTTGTCACTTTCGGGAAATTAGCCGTTTATAGGGTATACCCAATAAAGTGTAAAATTACAAAATCCTTATTTACATAGTTTGTTACTGTGTAAAACCTATAAATTTCGCGGTGCCGCAAATTTGAAAACTTATTTCTATGTAAAAAGACCGTACGAATCCAAAAATGGGGTTGTCACTTTCGGGAAATTAGCCGTTTACAGGGTATACCCAATAAAGTGTAAAATTACAAAATCCTTATTTACATAGTTTGTTACTGTGTAAAACCTATAAATTTCGCGGTGCCGGAAATTTGAAAACTTATATCTATGTAAAAAGACCGTACGAATCCAAAAATGGGGTTGTCACTTTCGGGAAATTAGCCGTTTACAGGGTATACCCAATAAAGTGTAAAATTACAAAATCCTTATTTACATAGTTTGTTACTGTGTAAAACCTATAAATTTCGCGGTGCCGCAAATTTGAAAACTTATTTCTATGTAAAAAGACCGTACGAATCCAAAAATGGGGTTGTCACTTTCGGGAAATTAGCCGTTTACAGGGTATACCCAATAAAGTGTAAAATTACAAAATCCTTATTTACATAGTTTGTTACTGTGTAAAACCTATAAATTTCGCGGTGCCGCAAATTTGAAAACTTATTTCTATGTAAAAAGACCGTACGAATCCAAAAATGGGGTTGTCACTTTCGGGAAATTAGCCGTTTACAGGGTATACCCAATAAAGTGTAAAATTACAAAATCCTTATTTACATAGTTTGTTACTGTGTAAAACCTATAAATTTCGCGGTGCCGCAAATTTGAAAACTTATTTCTATGTAAAAAGACCGTACGAATCCAAAAATGGGGTTGTCACTTTCGGGAAATTAGCCGTTTACAGGGTATACCCAATAAAGTGTAAAATTACAAAATCCTTATTTACATAGTTTGTTACTGTGTAAAATCTATAAATTTCGCGGTGCCGCAAATTTGAAAACTTATTTCTATGTAAAAAGACCGTACGAATCCAAAAATGGGGTTGTCACTTTCGGGAAATTAGCCGTTTACAGGGTATACCCAATAAAGTGTAAAATTACAAAATCCTTATTTACATAGTTTGTTACTGTGTAAAACCTATAAATTTCGCGGTGCCGCAAATTTGAAAACGTATTTCTATGTAAAAAGACCGTACGAATCCAAAAATGGGGTTGTCACTTTCGGGAAATTAGCCGTTTACAGGGTATACCCAATAAAGTGTAAAATTACAAAATCCTTATTTACATAGTTTGTTACTGTGTAAAACCTATAAATTTCGCGGTGCCGCAAATTTGAAAACTTATTTCTATGTAAAAAGACCGTACGAATCCAAAAATGGGGTTGTCACTTTCGGGAAATTAGCCGTTTACAGGGTATACCCAATAAAGTGTAAAATTACAAAATCCTTATTTACATAGTTTGTTACTGTGTAAAACCTATAAATTTCGCGGTGCCGCAAATTTGAAAACTTATTTCTATGTAAAAAGACCGTACGAATCCAAAAATGGGGTTGTCACTTTCGGGAAATTAGCCGTTTACAGGGTATACCCAATAAAGTGTAAAATTACAAAATCCTTATTTACATAGTTTGTTACTGTGTAAAATCTATAAATTTCGCGGTGCCGCAAATTTGAAAACTTATTTCTATGTAAAAAGACCGTACGAATCCAAAAATGGGGTTGTCACTTTCGGGAAATTAGCCGTTTACAGGGTATACCCAATAAAGTGTAAAATTACAAAATCCTTATTTACATAGTTTGTTACTGTGTAAAACCTATAAATTTCGCGGTGCCGCAAATTTGAAAACTTATTTCTATGTAAAAAGACCGTACGAATCCAAAAATGGGGTTGTCACCTTTGGGAAATTAGCCGTTTATAGGGTATACCCAAAAATGTGTAAAATACGAAAATCCATATATATATTGTTTTTTTTTTCTATATAAAACTTGCTTAGCAGCAGATGATTTCAAATTTTGCAGTGCACTAGAAATTTTTAACTTATAATTTCTTTATAATAAAATTAAGTTTAAATAATTTATTTTCGATTATATCGATTCTTAGTTCTAAGAAATGTAGGAACGGGCAAAATTGGAATATGTCTATTAAGCAGCGTTGCCATATATATTTTTTAAGACTTCTATGCAGTGCTGCCACTCGTTTTTATATATCTGGAACGAATGGAACCCGTTCAATTTTACGTAAATTGCAAATAATTAATAAAAATATTTTTATGAATACGCAGATGTTTTGCGAGACAAATTAATTTGATATATAATCTATAAGTCGGATAGACTTGTCAAAAAAATCTGTCACTCAATTCATTTTTAAGCCACACTGTCATACATTATGAGCACACACGATTTTTTTGACATTTCGTGCGACTAAATAGGATAGTGAATACCGACCTTTACCAACAGATTTTTATTTTTTTTATTTAAAACACGGAGAGAATTTCATAATATTTTGATTCCACAAAGTCGTAATACATTGTTTTACCGTGTAAACTAGCCTTTAGTGAAAAATTTTCAGTAACCAGTAAATGTTTACTGATTACTGAAATAATGTTGTAATCCGTTAATTTTTACTTATTATTGAAACAAATGCAAAAAAATATTTTTAACCCTGGAGCCACACGTTCAATAAATCACTTTCAAGTTGTTCACAAAAACTGCTTGTCAAAACTTGTTTGAATTGACAGCTGTGTCACAGGCTGCACTCAATTTGACAGTCAATTTCATTTAAAAAATGCCCCGACGAAGAAATAACTCAAAATAGTAGCATGACTCAAAGTATTTTGTAAAAAAGCAGAAGAATTTTTTAGAACACAATTTTTCTTTAGTAAAGCACATTTGTATTTTAAGAAATATATTTTTTATAAAGAAAGCGCCAAAGTTAATTTGTGGTCAGTTTTTAAATTGAATGTAAAATTGGCAAGCAAATGGAAGGTAAAATTTAGAGCAATCTCGTGGTCAATTTAAAAAGTGTGAGTGCGTTACACTGCAGCCACACGATCAAGTTGTTCTTGATAGTCATTTACATATACAGTTTGTCAAAATTTCCAAAAATTGGAAGCTGTGACGTAGGCTGCACGCAATTTTGAGGCAATTTTATGTTTGTTATTCAAAAAACAAACTACCAAAACATAATGTTTTCCCTTACTTATATTGCTATGATGTTTGATTTTTTGTCGGTTAAATTATATTTTTTTTAAATCAACAACTACATAATATTTTGAGTGAAAAAATAAATACTTATAATAATTAGGCTGCTATATTTTGATATATTTATTTTATAAATTATCTTCGATTATTAAACTAAGTTGCTGTGTAGTAACATTAGCTATATTATTTTTTAAATTAATTTTTTAATTATAAACAAAAATTAATTACTACTAATAATATTTTTTAACTTATAATTCTTATTAAAATAATGTTTATGAAAATTTTTAATAAAAGTTTCTTGCATTGCTTTCAGTGTATGACAATCTGTTTCCATTCCATTCTGTCTTATGAATTGTATGGTAGCACTGCCTTTTTTTTTATTATTAACCGCATGGAGCAGGGATGTTAAAGTTGGTACAATTGTACTTTTTTTGGTACATTTTAACCTTCTAAAGTACCGTGGTACTCCGTGACTCAATTGGTACAATTTAAAAATTTGTCCTGAAAATGTTACTTCAGGTAAAACAAGTACCTCTTCTAGTAAAAATGTTCCCGAATGAAATTGCATATTTTGATTCAATAAATAATCAATTTAGAGCTTAAGGTGATGTCTAGCAACTGCAGTCGTTAAAACTGAAAACATTTGTAGTTTTTTGTCAGTAGCTAATTTACAAAATGAGCTCAATGTCCATATGTTTCCTGACATTTCAATCAAACTTTTAATCAAAATTTCCAAATTTTAAAAGACGCAAATCATACAATACATGTGGATGCAACTGGGCAAAGCGTGAATCAAATCGAATGCGCAGAAAAGCGAATTTTAATATATAAAGTAGTAATACGGATTAAAAATTTGAAAATGATAATTCCAATAGTGATCGCTATACTGTCTCGCCACACAATTGTAGATATTTGCTACATTTTCGAGAGACTAGAAATGTATTGCAAAGAACGCAAATAAAAATGGCCATTTTTTGAAAGAGTTTGCACAGATATGAGTTATGCATTATTTGGAGGAATATTAAAGTGTTGCAATACACAAAATATATCCGAATATCTTAATGATTGCTATAACTACTTAGAAAATCCAAAATTAGCAAAAAAAAAAACCTAAAGTAATCGTTCAGTGGTGCAAAGCGCATTATGTTCATATTATATACAAGGATTTAAATAATAAAATTGGTAAACATCATCAATTGCGTCATTTATTGAAGAATGTTTTAACTTTGGCCTTCGATTTGAAAACAGTGAATGATTGCAAATTTTGGTTTAAAAATATTTTTATTGTTCTTTTAAGCCCTAAGAAAAATCCTGAATTTAGAGAAAGCTTTAAGATTCTAAGAAAAAACATTATAGATATTAATGAAAACGACTTCGAAAATTTAAATGTATTTAATGATGAGGACCAGAATAACTTGGAAACAATTACTTCAAGAAGTCCGTTTAAAAAAATGTTTGAAAATATATTTGATAATGTGTACGACAATTAGAAGGACGATGTCGTAAAGTATGACACCAATGAGTACCATAATGAGGATATATGCAGATTTATAGTGAAAAAAATTTGCTCATTTCTACCTATGTGGACAAATATTATGGGAATAACGGTAGATCCATCCGGTGATCATAAAAGCAATGCTCCAGTTGAATTTAATTTCTTTTTGCAAAAACATATTCTTCTAAATAAAAAATCAGTCCGACCAGGAGATTTTATAAAAATTGACAGAAAAGACTATGAGCTCTTTAAAAGAACTTCGATACCATTATGACATGTATGACACGCAAGAGAGAGATGGTCAAAAATATATAAAATCGGATAAGAACAATAATAAAAATACAGATTTATTGCAAATATCTAAAGAGCACGACTATGAATTAATAGAAGTTTTGGAACCAGAAGAAAATTGGAATAAAAAAAATGAAAATAAAGCAATAAAGCCAAAATTCCTTGCAAATGCAAATAAACCTAAAAAGCTAAAACATGCTTCCACAGACGTGCAAGATATTATAAAGCTTGATGTTGATAATAGAGGTAGTATGCATTATCAAGCATCGCGAATTGTAAAAGAACACTCATATCAACAAGACGATAAAAATAATGAGCTTTTAAATAAAAACATTAAAGATATTCAATTCTATCTTCTTAGATACGATAATTTGTTTAAAACAATGTATCCAAAATTAAGACAATTAGCGTTGGCTTTTACAATCTATTGGATATTGAAGATTGGAAATCTTTAGAAAAAGGAAGCATGTTAACAAATTTCGTCGTCGATTGCACAGTTCTCAGCATTGTAAAAGAGAATTTTTCTAATGTATTAAGTTTACCCTGCCAACTTAATAAAATTAGTTTCGAAAAAGTTAAGACACTTATGTCATATAAGGCAAAGTTTATTATAATTCCAATTTTAAGAAGCATGCACTTTAATCTATGCATTTTAAATTTGATGACACGCGAATTGATATTTATTGATTCTTTGTATGATAAAAGCGGAAAAGCTCATTACAATGACTTTGTTTCTGTACATGGTAATTCATGGAAATTTCTGGAAATATCGGAAAGAAACAAACAAAGTGATGGTGTTAGCTGCGGTATTTTCGTAATTATGTATATTTTACATTATTTAAGTGGTAAAACATTAATAAATTTACCAAATCCAAACCACTATAGAGATACTATAAAATCAATTTTGATTCGCAATGCAGACAATAGTTCCCTATTTTGTTGCCATTGAATATGTAGCAATAATATTTTAAAATAAAATAATATAAAAAATTTCAAGGTTTAAGTCCTTAAAAAAAAAAAACAAATACATATATTGTATTTTTGCATAAGTAACCATAAAAAATTATAGCTATTAAAAATAGCTTAATAAAAGAAGTGAGTTATAAATGCCAGAAATGCCATCAGTAAAAGTTATTTTATTTATTTATGTTTTTATTTTTAAATTTTTTATAATGCATGACATACATGAGTGACAAAAACAAAAGAATCACACTTCTCAAAAAAACACTCACAACAAGATGGTAAATTGCACCATAAAAAACAGGCATACAAACATTATTTTAAAAAATTTTTAATAAATGAAGTGTGTTACAAATGCCAACAATGCCATCAATAGTAGTTATTTTATTTATGTTTTTTTTATTTATCACACTTGTTTAACAATAGTGTATTAACTCAATATTTTTATTTTTTCATTTTTTGGAAAAAATCGACACGTAATATTTATATATGTATGTATCAACGCTGTAAAAATATCGTAATTATTATATTCACACTTTGGTAATGAAACGGTTATTTAAAAATTATTTTCCATGTTCATTTAATGTAAAATTAAAATTTGTTTTGCTACAACTGATTTTTTTTCAATTTTGAGTTAATACAGTATTGTTGAACAAATGCAATATGTATATTTGTTCTTCATTTTATATATGTAGTTATTTTTACGTATTTTTACATGCTAATGTGTAGTACCTCAAAGGTAGTGTGGAAACCTGCACAAATTAGTAAGTAATCTGTTTTTTATTATTTGTAAATAAATATTTATTTGATTATATAATTTAGTATCCAAAATTTTTATTTATTTTCCCAACGTTTTTTTTTTTTTTTTTATTAATATATAAGTACATAATAATGCTATGAATGGTTTAGTTCTACTCTGAAATTATAAAATAAGTTACGAATGTGATATACATTTTATTGCCATGTGTATTGGTTTAAAAGATGGATGGAGAACAAAAAGGTTCCAAAATACAGGTTTTAGCCGCTTACTTCCTAAAAGGGCCAAATTTCAAAAAAGTACCAGACACATGTTCGATTTTTTTTATTTAATGAACAACAGTAAGTATTATATTAAAAAAGTACCAGTTTAATTAAAAAAGTACCAGTTAGGGACCGAAAAAAGTACCAAAAAATCTTTCTTATAAATTATCATCCACTCAGGAACTTGCATGTTTAATTTTATGTTTATAGGTCCAATATTAACGGAAATTCAAAAAGTACCAGGTTAGCAACAAAATGGACCAAAAAGCCACTCTTACAGATTCCCATTCACTCAGGACCTCAGGACTGTTAAATTTCATATTCATACGTCCAATATTAACAAATATTAAAAAAATTACAACTTAAAGGAAGAAAAATACCAAAAATATCCCTCTTACAAATTCTCATTCACTCAGGACATTGCATGTTTAATTTTATGTATCTAGGTCCAATATTAACGATAATTAAAAAAAGTACCAGTTGTAGAACCAAAAAGCTAAAGAAAGAAATTAAATTTCTCGTATTTCCACAGAATATTGTAGTGGGAGCCAATAATTTAGTACGAATGGAGAAAATTTTTTTGTAAAATAGTACCAAAAATATTTAAGATTTTCACCCGTTAAACGTTCGAGTTTCGAAAAAGTACCAAATTTGATTTTTTTTTTACACAAGTTTTGAATGTGGTATAATCCTTTTCCCCCATATTCATAAAAAATATTTTTGATTAATAAAAGGTTTATTAAACGATTTTTCATAGAAAATTCGTTTTTTTTATTTTTATGTTTATTGGTTTAAATGATACATGGGTCACAAAAAAGTACCAAAATTCAGGTTTTACCCGTTCACTTTCTAAACATGCCGAATTTCCAAAATGTACCAGACACCTATCCGCTTATTTTTATAAAGAACAACGATAAGTATTACATTTTATGTATCTTTTAGTTTTGGAGGTATAAGGTTACCGAATTTACACGTTTTACCCCCTAAACATTCGAATTTCCAAAAATCTCTTCTTAATGGATATTAATACAAAATAAATTGTTATCTTATCCAAAAATTAAGTAGTTTTTATTAATCATCACTTTATCTTTCATCTGACATGGTGAGATACATAGGCTGCACAAGAGATCCTATGGGTCGTGGTGCTTATGGCCTTCTACATACATACATTCATACAACATCACTTGTATAAAAAACGAAATGCAACTGGCATTTTTATGTAAAATTTTATTTATTAGGAATAAGTTTTTATACAATCAAGAAAACAAAATATACTGTCTGATTTTTAGAAATTTATATTAAAACCAATTTCAGTTTTGTTTATTGTTGTTTCAATATATTTTCCCAATTTGCGATTTTTCACTACAATTCTAAACATATATGTATGACCAATATTGGTATTATTTTAAAGCTCTTGTATAGATTTTTACCTGAATATACAAAATTTATTTCAAAATTTTAAACTCTACCTCACATTACAGTTTTTTTTTATTCTACGTCGAAATGTTACGGAAGTGCACTAGGAAAGAATGTAGTTTATTTAAATAAAAGTGGAATAAAAATTTTATAAAATAACAAACTCCAGTATCGAACAAAAAACTTCTCGGCTTAAATGTAGTTTATCATCGCAGCACCAAATAAAAAAAGTACCTAGGGTGATAGAAAATGGAAAAATAAGAAGAAAAAATAAAATAAGAAAGTTGGTGCAAACGCTTAGTTTTCGAGTTATGGGCGTTTAAAGTTTTTATATAAAAATGCAATTTTCCACTACATTTCCAAACGTATTTGGCTTATACGGATATCATTTCAAAGCTTTTCACTAAATCTTTCTGGACATACAGAATATATTTGAATATTTTTAGTTTATTAAGAAGAGGGACGAGTTTACAAAAATACAAAAGTTCTTTAGTAAGTATAAACACAAATTTATTAATTTTTTTCTAATTGTTTAATGTATGTATACACTACATACTAATTTATTTAGGAAATTTAATAAAAATACAAATAAAACCTTCTTTATGTTTATGTTATACTAATGAAGAGAACAAACGCGCAAACGCATTAAAGAGTACCGATCACTATATCGCTACCAATTTCTTTCGCATCGCAAAAGAGTTGACCCGCAGATTATGGCCTATAGGCTAGGTTACTGAAATGTAATAACGAACGTTGTTTTCTCAGGTTTTGTTATGATTATTTAACAATTTTAAGCGTTTTACTACAAATGCTATCACTCAGCCACTGCTGTGTTAACTTGATTTTGTTGTTGGTTTTCAATATTTTTCTCTTCCTTAGGATCTTTCGAGATTAATTCCCTTAAAATATCCTTTTTCGTTTCGAAATATTCCTTATACCACAGAATATGATCTTTTTTCTCCTTAGCTGTAATATAGGGATTGTTTGATAAGCCCACACATACCAATTCCATAAAATGACGCACAGGACCACGATCAGGGCACCAGCCTTCTAAATGTTGTTCCAAAAATATGTGGTCTGAGAAGTCAACATCTTTTTCATCTAACCAATCTTGTTCGTTGTCAATGGGAAAACGCCAAACTTTACCCTGCTCCGTCCAGTTAACCAACTTATCGAAATAGTTTGACGGTGGATGAGAAACTTGTACTTTAAGAGCTTGTTCTTGCAGGAAAGTCCATGTTTGCAACAAAACAAAGGTATCTTTCAAGTTAGATGGATCTATAAAAATGCCTAAAGGTTCATGACCAAATAGATTTACACTGCCTGTGAAAAGTTCTGCTCCATGTTTGCGTTGTAATTTATTTTGTCGTGTGTAGTAATTTTCCTTTTGGTGTTGGCGATGATCGATTTTCATGCCTACAATAAGTTCACTTAAAGTTATTTCATCTTCACTGGTAGAAGACTTTTGCGTTGGTGAAGTTTCTGTAGAGGTACTTGTTCTACCTCCTAGCAGTCTAGTCAACAATTCCGATTCAGTTTGCTGTTGCAGCTGCTTTCCATCACCCAATAAAGAGGCAACTGTTGAATGGTTTTTTCATGATTGAAGCATTTTTTCTATTAATTAAAATATATGTTATATAAATATTTGTTATATATACAGTTTATACTTACATTTTCCGTTGGTCACATTTTTCTGTTCATCTTAATTGCTAATCCGTGGTTATATAAATAATGCAGGTAAAGAAATTATAAAAATTATAGTTTTTTTATTTTTCTGCACGTGTTGTCTTGTTCGTTTTTTTTAATTTGTGTGTGCTGCCAGATGCATATAATGCTAAAAACGAATGGAATGAAACAACATATTGTACACTGTAAAAAGGGTATTTTTTGTTAAGTTATTAAGGGCAAAGTAAACCACACAAATTGCTTGCCAAACATGCCAAAATTTTACGTTTGTACAAATATTTTGTGTTGTTAATTAGGGTGTTTGTTGTTTGGACAAACATTTGAAGCATGTTTGTAGAAATATTAAAAAATGTTAATATTTGGCAGACACGTTGGATAATTGCCAAACTTTTTGTGATGTCTATTGCTAAATTAAATCATTTTACCGAAACATTTGCGGAGTGAAGACGTTGCAGAATAAAGATTAATATAACTTTCAGGCATCAATTCTAATTTTTTAAGCACCATTATTTACCACAAAATAGCTCGTTGCTTAAACCACTCTTTACTCTAAATTATTTTCCTTTATTTTATATTTCTCCTCCGTTTAAAATAAATAGTGAGCAAAACTGCCGTAACACTATCGTCGCCTGCATGCGTCGCAACAAAACAAAAATGAGATATAAATGTTTGTACTAGATATGATTGTGTTGCTTATTGGCGAAAATAAAACCGAAACCAAGTGTGTGTTTGCCAAGCCATTTGTGTGGTTTATTTTACCATTTAGCTCGCTAGCCGGTAGTGCTGACCGATATATTGGGTAAAGTTTATATTAGTTTATTAAGAGCAAAATAACAAAACTGGCCTAAAGTCTTGTGTACTTGTGAATGAACTATGATGAAAAAAATAGGTAGTAATTCTACGCCAGATGACGATTTTTGCTCTTGCATATTTTGTCCAATCTTATGTCAAAGTTCTGTTTAAGTTTTGTGTTGTGATTAGTGCATTTTGTTTGAGCATTTTAATTAAAAATAAATAAGATATTGACCATAATTAAATAAAAATTGGCTATAAATTTATTTATTTCATTACATTCAGCGGCACGTTTTGAATTTAAATTTTTATATTATTATGTATTACATATAGTTCGGAATAGTTTTCTATTAAAATTTAGCCAGATGGGCCTACAAATAGTTAAGATTCACTATCGCCTGTAATTTGCACCTATCAACTTCTAATTTTTTCTAATTAACCTTAACCGTTTTTAGTCATTTTAATTAATTATAATATAAATGGAGTATTAAACGTCAAAAATTACCCAAACCGGTCCATAACTTTACCTGGGCCCTATTCCACAAAACAACTTATCAACTTTTCACTTTGCACTTATCAAATTTTTCGTCAATTTGCAAAACTTTATGTTCCACAGAAGTATTAAATTTGATAAGTGATAAGTTAAAATTGACAAGTGTAATTTGCAAAGTTTTTGCAATATTTATATTCTCTTTGTAATTTCTGTTCCTCGTACGTTCTCTTATGCAAAGTTAATATTGAAAAGTGTAATTTGCAAAGACTTTGCAAATAATTATGCTGTTTCGTTCCACAAAAACTGTAAATTCTATTTTTGCAAAGGAAATTTTGATAAGTTTGTCAAAAATTTGCAAGGTAAACGATCGCTTTGCAAATTAGAAAAATTAGAGCACAATACACAGCGCAGTAATGCGTTGTCGGATCAAAATCAACTGCTTCTGTGCTTGCATTGGCTCGGAAATTGTTGCCAGTACCATGGAGTTGCAGCTATGCATGGACGTTTAAATAGACGTTTTATTTTAAAACACGATGACGTTTCGAAACTTCCTCCCAGGCAGCCTGTTTAGCTGATTTATTAACCTTCAAAATGATATATAAACATAAATATGTTCCAAATATAATACATTCATATGTATTTATTTGACCCTTATTCTTTTGATTGTTTAATAAAATTTTCGAGCTTGAGGACATATTATTTATAAAAAATTTTTAATTTTCTTTTATCCAAAATTTCGGCACTGCTTTGTGTTCTTTCTTCAGGGTTTAATTCTTTCTTTATTATTTAACAAATTTAACAATACATACATATCGCACTGCTTCCTCTAAAGAGCGTCAACTCAAAACTTACAAATTTTCAGTAGACACAAAAAACTGTTTTCTTCTTATATGTAATCTTATATCATAAAGGGGGATACAATTGCATTTGTTTTTTGACTAAATACTAGAGAAAATTATGTAAGATTTTTACATTGGGTATAAATGGCCACTGTACCGCGATTTCTTGCAAAAAGTGAAAGTTGAAAAATGTTTAATTGAGAGGAAGCAGTGCG
Source organism: Pollenia amentaria (assembly GCA_943735925.1). Lineage (NCBI taxonomy): Eukaryota > Metazoa > Arthropoda > Insecta > Diptera > Polleniidae > Pollenia > Pollenia amentaria. The sequence goes on from CALSEU010000011.1 coordinate 35,747, forward strand.
ATATGTATATCAAAATATCAAATAAAAAAATTTTTTAATTGCATACAAAAATGTTTTTCAATTCCACCTTGATCAAATTTTAATTGTTAAATTTTGTTAAATAATAAAGAAAAAAAAAACCGTGAAGAAGAAACACAAAGTAGTGCCGAAATATTGGATAAAATAAAATTAAAAAATTTTATTATACATATGTTCTAACAGCCGTATTTATAAAAATTTACAACAGTTTTACGAAGTGTTTAATAGCTGAACTTAGAAAAACTGTATTTATAAACGATTTGTACCTTACCAAACGTTTAGTAAGCGGTTATTAAATCATTCATTTTTAAAGTTGTCTTTACCCTTCTGTAAATGTTTATTAAGTTGACATTTCGATTTATTTGTTTACGTGTTGAAACATTTTTAAAACTTTTCTAATTTGATAAATAATCTGTCCAAAAAAGAAGTTTGTTTGAAAAAAAAATGGAAACATTAAAATTAATAAAGAGAATAGGTGAGACCATCGTTTATTAAAAAACCTGTTTGTATTAATATATTCATATTTTTTATTGTATTTACTTTAAAAAGAAACTTTGGAAAATATGGTGCCAAGGCGTAAAAAGAAATATTATAAAAAGAGAATCGATCCATTTTCTATTCCGGACAATATGTTCAAAAGGAAGTATCGTCTTAACAAGGAGACTGTTAGGCAAGTCGTTAATTTAATAAAAACAGATATTTATGTTGACCGTAGGGGATGCGGAACAACACCAGAATTGCAAGTTTTGGTAGCTTTACGTTGTTGGGGAAGAAGAGAAGTAAGTAGTTTTAATTATTGACTAATGAATAATGGAATCAAAAAAATTATTAGTTTCAAGACGATGCTGGCGATCTTCATGGATTGTCACAATCCACAGTTTCCCGAATTTGTGTAAAAGTTGCTCGTGCTTTAGCAAAACACTCAAGTGACTTCATCAGAATGCCAATTTCTATTGAGGAAGAATTACAACTGGCAAAAGAATTTAAACAAATTAAGAACTTCCCAGGGATAATTGGAGCCATAGATGGGACACACATAAAAATCAAAAAAACCGGCGGAGACTTAGCCCAGTACTATGTAAATAGGAAAGGATTTTATTCCATCAATGTACAGGTAAAAGCAGATAACCTGTTGTTGCATTCTATTTAATTAATTAAGATTTGAATTGTATGCAAGTTTTGTAAATTAAACATATTTTTATAAATAATATTATTAATTTATTATGCAGGCAGTTTGCGATGCGCAACTGAAAATTTTAGATATAGTAGCCAGATGGCGAGGCAGCACTCACGATTGCCGTATTTTTAATGAATCAAAGTTGAAGGAAAGGTTTGAAAATGGTGAGTTCAAAGGCCGCTTGCTTGGTGATTCAGGATACAAATTAACATCATACCTGTTTACTCCATTACTACGTCCTCAAACTGAAATGGATGCAAAATACAACGTCGCACATATTGCTACACGAAACTGTGTTGAAAGATGTTTTGGGGTATGGAAACAACGATTTCGGTGTTTGCTAGATGGAATGACTGTTTCATTTTCAAATGTAAAAGTTGTAATTGTCGCATTAGCAATTCTTCATAATATTGCGATTGAAGAGAATGACTGCGTGCCAGGTAATCTTTTTATTTTAATATTCAAAAAAAATTTCAATGTTTTTATACAACAAAAATAATATTTTTAGATGATAACGACTTGAATCAGGAAGAAATAGTTGAAATATCAGAAAATTTTATCAGCGAACGAGAAACAACAACCAGGAGAGAAAATGTAATTTTAAGAGCTTTTATTGAAAAAAATTTTCAGTAGCATTCAGAAATATTCGTCTAATGTACAGCCGAAGTTTTCTCGATAAAATAATTTCTCAATTTTTGATTGCATTCAAAATCGGAAAATTAATTGTATGATTTCAATTTTAAATCATTAAATTTTTAAATTGATTGCAATAATTTACAGCTCTGTTTCTATGCAATACTTTAAGTGCAATCAAATCCAATGAAAATGAAATCGAAATCATAAAATTTGAATTATTTTTTTTTTAATTAAAAAAAACTTAATTATTTAAAAATAAGTATCGAATATTTAGGTTTTTTATTTATGTAATTTAATTTATTTAACGTTTATCTACATATGTATGTTACCCTGAAATGAATTAACATATACGATTTCTGTACATAAATACATAGGAATATATGTATACATATGTATTTGTACATAACAATTAAAATATTTTAATTTAAGCTAGTTTTTAGATTAAAATATAAATTAATTTTGGAATACAGAAAAGAAATAAAAAAAATTTTATACATATAAAAGTATGAATAAAAAAAGTGTAATAAAAAATTAAAAATAGTCTTGAATTTCGATTTTCGATCTTGCTTAACATACTATTTATTATTATCTGAAAAGAGGACAAAAATTAAAAACATTGTACAGCCATAAAAGTGTACTTGGAAACCAATTTAAATTAGTTTTCAATAATTTTATATCTGTACCACGATTTTAAAATGAAAAATTACAAAACAGTTTCGTTTTATAAAATTTTTGCATTTAAAATTTTATAATAAAAATACCTTAATCAAAAATTAACTAAATTAAAAACATTATAATATCGACGTGCAATAAAATACATACCAAGGATTTTATCTTGAAACTCAATTTTTCTCTCGATTAGTTCCAATTCCCTATCGAGATTTCTAAGTTTTTTCTTTTCAACCTCAAGTTGATGTTCATGCAATTCTTGCCTACATTTAATTTCAAGGTTATGCAATTCTCTCTTGCACTCTATATCGAAATCAGCGAGCCTTTTAATATTGTAGTTGGTTTTATATTTTTCTACTTTTTGTGTTTTCTAGATAAATAAAAACAGGTTATAACAAATCATATATTTAGTAAAAGTACGCGAACAATAATAAATAATGCTTACCTTTTGTAAGGTCGACGCAGGCTTTGGTCTTTCTACAAACTTTTTATGTGTTGTTTCGGCTTCCTCGGCTTCTACTTTCTTCTCATCGGCGTGGCCTTCTTCTTCTATGCAGTATAAAAACTCGTTTTCATCAGTTTTAGATATGGGAGCTTCTTCAATTATCTAAAAAAAGTAGTTTTAAAGTTTATACAACTTGTACTTTAAACCTTTTGTAGTAAAATTATAACAGATCATATATTTTTGAAAATAAGCTTACTTCTATCAATGTTGAATCAGCCAAACGCTGATGTCACTGCTACAAATAGGAACGTCTTGGGGTTGTGAACCACCTCCTGTCTTTAGGATTTCTTTTCGGTGTTCTGCCACTTGTTTTCGAGCAATAATTTTGGTTGCTGTCCACTGTGTTTTCAGTTGCACCAAAGTCCTTTGACCACCACTGCATAAGGCATTAAAACTGAAAAAAAATAAAAAATTAAAAAAATTTCATTATTTAAGAAAATAGTCTTATAATACCTCTCCATTACTTCTACCCAAGCTTTTTTCTTTATTTGGTTTGAGTTTGTGTCCGTGTTCTTGTTCTCAATGGTTTTAACCCTCTTTTTTATTAGCTCCTTTAGCAGAATCTTAATATGATTTTACAATTAGAAATAATTAAAATAGATTTACTGATTTATTGATTGTTCTTACCTTGTCTTCTTCAGTCCAATTTTCCGACCGCTTTCTTTTTATAATTTCCTTTTCCATTTTTTATTCTTTTTATTTCAGTTTTTTCTTCTTTGGTGCAATTTTATTTAAAATAAATTGTTAATTTTATAGTGACGTGTAAACAATCAAAACAAATTATAAAAAACTCGTTATTTGCATACTTACATTTTGTCTTTTAAAAATATTTTGTATATATATTATTTTTATGTTTCTTATATATCTATGTACACTTATTTACAAAAATATTTATTGTTTTTTATTTATTTTTGTTAAAATAATTTATGTTTTATCATTTTTTGTGTGCCATACAATTTAAATATGTAAATAAGTACGATTACTATATGAGTCGGTTATCTACTTAATTGCGTCACTAAAATATAACTGACAAATGAAAATTTAAATGCTGCCACCATTTCATACTAAAATTCGTTGAAGGAATTTTTAGTTACAAAACTGATTATAAATACACATTTTTACTAAACGTTTATTAGTCCAAAAGTGTTTTGTAACTAATCACTGCTTAAAGTAATTATTTTGATTTTTTTATAAATACGGCTGTAAATATTTACAATAATAGAATCTGGGAATTATTTCTTTTTCATAAGTTACTTTATTATATTCAACATTTTTTATTTTTCGAATTTATTCCATGAGCTAAATTTCAGTTATGTATTTTATAAAGCTCTCTGTTAAAGCTTTTGGAATAGTTCTATTCCTTAAATTTTTCATTGCTTTTCAAAGGATAGCTGAGGTAAAATGTAATAAGAAGATAAAAGATAATAGTCTGGTAGTGTATAAAGTCATTCCTGAAAAATTTAAGGAATAAAACTATTACAAAAAGCTTTATAAAATACATAACTGAAATTGAGCTCATAAAATAAATGTCAAATAAAAAATGTTATATTTACAATAATTTTATAAAAAATACTTAAATTATTGTTTTGAAAACTAGCAAATAAAATATCTTTTTTTCTTCAATAATATTTAAAACTGCCAGTTTTTTCTCCATTTTTATTCTGCGGCTCATTTTAACAATTTTTATTTAGCAGCGCAAACTGAAAAGTGATAAGACAGAAATGCAAAGATGATTAAATGCTTTGTGGAACACTTTGCACACTCACTTTGCATGAAAGCGCAAAGACTTTGCAAAGAGAGCAAGGTTTTTGCAAAGAGGGCAAAGTCTTTTTCAAAGAGAGCAAAGTCTTTGCAAAACTTTGCTTACTGCAAAGTGAGATTTGCAAAGAATATTGTGG